>JABJVR010005798.1:0-13145 GCA_025773905.1 Chitala chitala | reverse complement strand
GCATGTCTTTGGACTGTGGGAGGAAACCGGAGCACCCGGAGAAAACCCACCAAGCACTGGGAGAACATGCAAACTCCACACACACAGACCCAAGGCGGGAATCGAACCCCAGGCCTGGAGGTGCGCGGTGACAGTGCTAACCACCACGCCACCGTGCATTAAGAATATATCACAGAAAAAAGATGTCAAGCAAATGTGCAGGTAGGTAATACAAACTCATTTTTACTTCGTTAGTAGATTTCTTGATAGGTGGAAAAAACAACGTATTAATGTCACTTGCTTTTAAAGAATCTTATTTAGAAGCACAAATTTCAGCAAATTCATTAATAATTCCTTCCCAAAAACAAAATGCGTAACAGAACAGATATAATCAAGCAGGTTCACCTAGACATAAACAGTGATGAGAATGACCACGTAAAGCTGAGTTGCTCCTTCGGCTGTTAAATAAACAGCAGCTGTTTGTAAAATGCTTCAAATTATGCATGGGCCCTCTAGCAGGACAAATAACAGCGGATCTACGAATAGCGTTAGGGACAATGATCAATCAATCTACACAGCAATGCTTTCTAAATTTATACATTTATCCTGTGCTAACCAGACAGCCACCATTTCCAGCTGCCTCGTTACAATCAAGGCAATGATTGTTGTTGTTATGAAATGAAACAGCTTACAGTAAATATGCCAGTTGATTAACTTGCAGAATGATTTCCAAGAATATAACAAACACACATACATATGCCTGTCATCATCAGAACTGGGTCTCTCCAGAATTCAAAAAGCAAAATTACAGAAGCACTGTTTGAGGCTTAGTACAAGGAACTTTCAGCTGGAGCTTCTGTCCTTGGAGTGGCATTTGTTTTGTCTATTTAGTTACCATTTGCAAAATATCATAGTAATGAGTTTGCTTAATTATTCACAAATACAACACTTAACTAACTGATGAACTGATAAAAAAACACAATGAATACACCTGAGTATTTGAGAAAGAGAGATGTTTCTTACTTTAATTAAGCAATTAGCATTCTATTATGCCTAGGATCATGTGTACACATTATGGGTACATAAAGTTATTTGGACAAGTGCCATTTGTAGAAAAAAATCAAAGTGGCTCTGAAGTGGGGAGGGATATTGTCGGGACACAGGTTGGCAGGTATTCTAGGAAAAAAAAGGTGTGTTCATTTTGCTAGTGTTTCCATATGGAGATGTTGCTAAGGTGACCTTAGGGAAAGGTCCATCCATCCACTTTCTTATGCTTATCTGGGTCCACATTGCAGGGGAAATGGAAGCCCAGGCTTCCCTCTCTCTAGCCACCTCCTCCAGCCCCTACACAGAGATACCCAAATGCTCCCAGGCCAGGTGTGAGATATAATTTCTCCATCTAGTCCTTGGTCTGCCCCAAGGTCTTCTCCCAGTAGGACATGTCTGAAAAACCTACCCAAGGTATCATTCAGAAAGCATCCCTGCCAGATGCCTGAACCACCTCAACTAGCTCCTTCAACCTCACTTTATCTCTAAGACTGAGCACAGCCACTCTGCAAAGGAAGCTCATTTCAGCCATTTGTATCCGCAGCTTCATTCTTTTGGTCTTTACCCAGAGTTTGTGACAATAGGTGAGGGTTGGGATGTAGATTGACTGATAAACTGATAGCTTTGCCTTTGAGCTCATCTCTTCACCATGCATTCTTCATGACAGGGCAGTAAAATGTCTACATGACTACTGACACCACACCAATCCGTCTGTCAATCTCTTGCTCCACTCTTCCCTCACTTGTGAACAAGGTCCTGAGATACTTAAACTTGTCCATTTAAAGTGGTACCTCATTCCCAACCTGAAGGGAACCACCCAGCTTTCCCTCACCCAGGGGCCCTGTCCTGACGCCAGGCTTGGGAGGATCTCATCTGCAAGCACCTGGCAGTCAAGAAATTACCCATGAGGCCTGGCTGGGCACAGTCCAAACAGGCTACATAAAACTGTCCTCCTGTTGGCCCATCACCTGCAGGAGTAGTTAGTGTCCGGTGCATTGTGGATTGACTGGCAGTTGAAGGCAGAGGCCTTGGTGGACCAATCCTTCCTTACCAAAACCGGCTCTTAAGGAAAGGTCTTAGGACAAAACTATCAAAGGGCAAATAGGGTCAAAAATACTTGCATTTCAATCGTGATGCCAGTGCCCTTATTTGAGACACAACAGACTGTAAGTAAGTACATTACCTAATTGGATGACCAGTAACCTATCTAACATCAGCCCAGGATTTCTGTCCTTATTTATATTTAACAACAGCTTTCATGCATATGAACCATATTAAGACATCTAAGATTAAAAGGAAGTCAACTGCAGTTAAATCAGTCACATGGTTTAAAAATACGATAGTTTTGACAACATAACGAATGCATGGATGGATGGATGATGCTCATAGGCATACTACCATAAATACATAAAATTTTCAAGCATTCTTGTATTAAATGTGAGAACGGAGACTAAACAAATACACTGAATAAAAAAAAAAAAACAGAAGGCTGACTTTCTGACTTTCTTTTACACAATCTGGGCAATTGTGAAAGTAGCATTCAAATGGTTCAAATGTACTTTTCTCACCATTACAAACTTATGTGATTAAAAACTAGCAAGTTCAGAGTAACTTTATAGTTAACAGAATTTATTATTAAGGATTAAGTACAATTTGACCATTAATTTACCCTTTTCAGCACGCTCACTCATGGTGTTTAGGCAGGGTGTTTTTTTTTGCCCACTCAGGGTGCCAGTGTTATGGACACAGTTAAATATTAAGCCTTTCTGCTGCGGCTTAAAAAAAGGCCGGACCCTGATTCTGTTCAATCGGTGTCCTGCTGCAGAACCCCTGCTTCCTCCTGCCCGCCATGTTACCTAGTGTCAAGAAGGTTAGAAAATGATCAGTTATGTCTCCCTGTACTTCAAAGGGCTGTTATACTGGTTTAAAATCTGACACGTCACCCTTTTAACTGTAGAAAGTGCATTGCACACTGAGTGTAATACGCAGCTATAGCAGCCACTAAATAATTGACTAGTTAGCAGTGTCTTTTTTGAAGCAAGTGATTTTATATTTATAAAAACAATTAGTGCATAATAAAAGTATTTATGAAATAAGCAAGCCATGCTGAAGTTCTATGTTAATAAGAAAAAAACTGCTTAACTGCTTGATAAAGTAAATCAACTTTAATTTATTCTCCAACTGTAACTTTACATTTAATTCATTTTTGACTATTTACACACTGCTTTGTTTGTCACTTTAGTTTCCCAGCATGACACTCGGGCAAATTGAATTTTCTCTGAATTGCATTTATGCACTACAACCTTAACCATTAAAACGTCTTTCAAATTTCCTTTTAACTTCTTTAGCTATTTTTTGTGTTTTATGCAACATCAGGTCTTCCAATACATTTACTTAAGGATGTGATCCAAACCTATTGTAAATGGACATTTGTTCAGATGTAACTCAGTATAAGAAGAGCTAATTGGGACATATAAAGCCCTATGTAAGTAGGACACTGCCACATAAACGTTTAGCTCTTTTCACACAAAAGCCATGAACCAGAGAGAATATTAAAACTGCATCCCTTCTGCAATCTTCACTACCAAAACAGCCCAAAAGAGCCATTTTTGGCCCCTCTCCCATTACAGGTAATGCTTCTGCAGGTTGCCGACCCCTGGTCTATACTAACTTTCTCCATCCACAATTGGTATGATGGGGCAGCAACATCCTCTTGGCCAGGAAGAAGATGGCTGATCCTCTCTTGGATCCATCATGATGGCATGTCAGAAATGACAGTAAAATTAACGACAATGTGGACCATTCCAAAACCATTGTTTATTTTTGGTAAAGTATAAAATAACACGTATAACTTAATTTTATTGATGCTTGGGTCCTATCTAAAACTACGACAAAAACATTTTTTCTTTCTACATATTCTGTTACATTCTCTTAGAAAATGCATAAATGAGACAAAAAACATTCAAATTAAATATTTTAATGGCAACACTGGTGTACATTCACAATAATCAAGCATTAAATTAGTGCTCCAACACGCTCTGTAAACGGTGGCAAATTTCAGCAGGTCCCAAGCACACCATCATCTCAGCCACACTTGGTCCTTGCTGCAATGGAAGACAGAATCATTTGATAAAATGACATTTTGTTTATTATGTACCTAAACTATGTGATTTTCTCAGATATGGTAATCTTATCACTTGTGGAGTAAGATTAACACAATAATTATATGTTCAGTAAAATGAATGTTCCCCGATCACCTGCAAGCCACTGAGTGCCAGACGCAGAATCTTCATTATTGTGCTGTACTGGGACGTCTTCAACTTTTTGGCCAGTTCTTTGAGCTCCAAATTCAGACAGTCTGTAGTTAAGTCTGTAGTGTGTGCCTTAACCATCCTTAAAAAATAGGAGGAAAAAAAACATTGATGTCCAAAGCATGCCATGACAGTGGGTGAATTACTACCATAACTCAAATATAAATCTGCCCATGTATACTGGTAGTGCAGTTATGTTATGGGCTGGAAGAGAAACCCATTCAGTTTAGGGCAGATGTCATTCTCTATATGGCAGCATTTTGTTTGCTATGAATGTCCATGCCCATCACTACACACACGCTTCTCCCTGCTCCTCATTCACAAAAAAACTCAGGTAGTTCACAGAGCAGAAGTCCACAGTAGCTGTGCAAACACTACAGCTCCCTCCCAACATCCCGAATCTCTTAGCCAAATCCTCACACACATTCACGTAAAGTCAGCATCCTTACACTATACTTCCACTTATTATGAGCCCCAGAAAGACAAACCCCAAATTTCCCCTCCAGAAAAAACTGGCATTTTCATAGAGAACTGCATAAAACAGTGCAACTTTCAACAAGCAAATTAGACAGTTAGATACTGGCCACATAGTGCAAGCACATACTCTAGAGCCAGGGTGATGATGGCCCGGGCTTCCGAGGAAACGTTGTGCAGGTGCTTCCATTGGACACAAGGTCTCACCCACAGGTAGGTGTAATCAGGTGTCAACAGGTCTTGCAGACAGACAATGTGGCCCTTTAACAAGCAAAGACAAACAACTTCATAATGTAGCCAACAAAGAAAGCTTATGAAGTTCTATTTTGTCTAGAGCACACTTAAATCCTAAATAGCAAATGCATTATTACCACCTCAATGAGTAGGTGCACTATACAGAGAACAGTCTAATAAGGAAATTCTGTTTGCCACATTGTAAAATTTGTACTATGGAATGAAAAACCATTAAGTACAAAGAAAAAGCATATTCCCAGGGGTGAACAGGGTCCAGCAGACCAAACAGGTTCACTTTAAGATCATTTAAGCAGCTCTACTGAGGAAGAGTAGTAATACAGGTCTTACAATTTAACAGTCCTTTGGTACATGTATCATGCATCTTCCACCTAAAAAAGGTTTTGCTTTTGATTTGTTAAAATGGCCAGATTACAGCACAGCTCAAACATGCTTCAGGAATTCACAATGGTTGAAAGCAGAGACTCTACTGCCATCTTGTGGCGAGCTAGCACAATGAACCAACATAGAAAGGATTTCCTGAGGGTGGAGGTACAAACTCACGATACCTTTCGAAGATGAAGAACACGTTTGATGTACTCGTATCGAAGAACGTCCATGTCCTGGATTTGTGCTGCATGCGTTTGCCTGATATATCTTTCAAGGTCCTTTACAAGTAAATCACATTTTGCTCCATCATTTATTCTCTGAACCAAATGGATCCTAAACAAAAATTATGCCAAAAGCTCCACTCAGGAATGCTGTCAATGCAAGAAAAACCAATTCATATGCTCACCAAATGACACTCATAAAAATATATTAAATTAACTATGGCTTATACTGTATGTTTATTGTTAAACCTAATTGTTTAATCAAATGTGCGCATTTTAACAAAAATATACCAATGAAATTTGTCTGCAGGCATCAAAACCTCTCTAAAATACACCATGAAAAGAACATTATGACACACACACACACACACACACACACACACACAGCAACTTTTTCCTCCTCCCCTGAAATACGTAATTGCAAAGCACATCAAATAAAGTTTTTTCAGGGTACAGTGAAGACTAAAATAATGCTATACCCCCATACAGAAAGCTGTAATAAAAATCAATGCTGTACCACCCATGCATGTAACACAGTGACAAAACATTCACATTTATCTGAATAATCCTGAACAGCTCTGGGCTTATGTAAGTCTGTATACAAATTTACCTGTTAAATTCAGGTAGTTTATCCATATCCAGCACAGCAGAATGAGTCATTAGTCTTGAGGCATCAAAATCAGAAATAAGTTCATCGAGAACTCTACCAGGGCGATTATCTTAAATAAAATAATAAGCAGAACATGGTAACGAATTCACTGCAGAAAAAAATTACTTCATGAGTGCCACAATTATTACAGTTCAGCTGACTAAACTGGATTTAAGCGACAGGAATATGTGCCATAATAACTGAACTTCAGTTTTAACATTACATCCAACTGCTTTGGCAGATACCTTTGCTTAAAACGCAATGTGCAGAACTTCACATTTCTTAAAACTATTCATACAGGTGGACACAGAGGAAAATACTAACAGTCTTTATTCAGGATTTGGAACTGCATCTTTTGTCAGAAAATCTTAACCTTTATATCCATCACTGTTTTTAAATATCTGAAGTGCAGCTGGGCAACAAAAAAAAAAACTGTAAATAATAATGTAATGTGTAAAAATAAAAATAGCAATTTACTTTAACCTGGGTAATTTACAGCATGCTGAACATGCTCCCTGTCAAACCACTTCGTCCCAGATTGATAGCAGTGCATGTGTCAACAACTGAGGAGCTCAGTATTTAGTAAAAAAAAAAAAAAACACCTTTGAAACTGGCAGTGTCCCCTCAGTCATTTTGAAGTGGTCTGGTTACGTTCGATGTCAAACGAACCACTGTCTTTTGTAAAGTCTGTGGCAGCAAAAAGCACAAGAAACTCTTCGTAGAAATATAGAAATCCTTTCCATAAATAAATTTATTTTTTTTCCTTTAAAAACCAAATTTAATCAAAATATCAAAATTAAATTGGACATAGGTGTGCAAAAAACATTTTATTTTTAGGTCATGTTGCCCAAACTGGGACACTACAATAGCTGTTAGTTGGGCTTCTCACTGCTATTTTCATTGCAACACCCTACTGTGATGTCTTCTGGTGCAACCATCCCATAAGTATGAAATGGGTTCATTAATGTATCTCTTAGTCTAGTCCTAGTCCTAATGTGTAGTTGTGTTCTATGTTATGCAGGCATGCAATCATGTATCATGGTGTAAATTGAGTGATGAAGCACACTGTAGAGATAGACCACAGTATCACACTAGTGCCGTGTATGCATTTTTACTAATAAGTGTTAGCTGGTTACCATCGATGTGGACTGTGGTTGCTAGTGCCACCTCCCCTGGTGATGTGCATTAAGAATACACAAGTCTGGGTGCTAACAGCACCACTAAGAATAACAAACAATAATTTCAGCTTCATTAGTTCATCAGTTGGTTACAATGCAAGTTTCCCTAAAAATTTTTAATTCAAAACAGTCTGTGTTACAGGGGCCATCCCAGGCTTGAACTCGTGACCTCTCATCTTGCAGAGTTACCAGACAAGATGATTAGCCTGCTAAGCTAAAAAAATGTTGTATAAGACGCACATGAATATAACACACGGGGCAGCTGTACAGATGGTAAAACCAGGTATGACAGTTGTGAAAATATGGCATATCAAAAATGACCTAGAAACATAACTCAAGAGGTGAAGGACACAAACTTGTGAACAGCTATAGTATACAACCTGAAACAATGCAGCAAAAATATCCTGAAGCAAAAATTTTCAAGACGACAGGTGACTTGATAAATGCATAGCAAGCCAAGAGTATTAAAATGTCAAAGCTAAACTTACTTGTGAATCCCGAACCACAGTTTGTGATGAGGTCATGCAAGGCTTCAGGAAGACACCCTGTTTTCACAAAGTGCTCAATGTAGATGTCACCTTGCCTCTTGGAGAATTTGCTGCCATCTTTGTTCAGAAGGAGAGGCAGGTGTCCAAAGACAGGTGGCGTCCAGCCGAAAGCCTTATACATCAGCAGGTGTTTAGAAGTGGATATGAGCCACTCTGAGCCCCTCAGCACGTGGCTGACACGCATGAGGTGATCGTCCACGACGTTGGCCAAGTGGTACGTAGGAAAACCATCGCCCTTTATAATGACTGGGTCCCCCTCTAGGGCAGCCACCTCATGCTTGTTCCGCCCAAAAACCATGTCCTCAAAGGGCTCCACCCCCTCCTCTAGACGGAAGCGGATCACGTGTGGAATACCCTGTCCCAGTTTCTTAGCAACCTGGTTAGGATGTAAGTGCCTGCACCTATTGTCATACCTACACAAAGTAAATGCACAGTGTTTAAGTAACATCTTGATACAAAAGTTCACCATAGAAACAACAGCAATTATGTATCTCCAGCCCCCCTTCCGAGACCTGTTTCACACACCGAGGGTTCTGTCGACTCCGCAGGGCTTCTTTCTTTAGTAAATCCAGTCTCTGAGGGCTACAGAAACAGTAATAGGCAGCTCCATTCTGCACTAATGTCTCTGCAGCCTGTCTGTACTTATCCAGCCTTTCAGATTGTTGGTAAGGGCCAAAATTACCGCCTTTACGTGGGCTTTCATTTGGGCCAATTCCTGTTATAAGGAAAAAAAGCAACTACATCAGCTAATACAAAACAACTTATAGCATCAGTGTCCACTGTGCACTACAACCACTGTGCACAACACACAAAATTGAAGTTCATAAAAAAAATTATTAAATGCCTTTAATGCCTTTTGTCACCACAATAGTGTGCCAAAATTGTAGCAAAGTGTACATGTTTAATATAAATGAGAAAGGCTGAACATTATTTTAACTTTTCTTAACCTGAAATGCTCACCAGCCCACTCAAGCATGTCCTCTATGCTGTCCGCTGCCCCCGAAACAAGTCGGCTCTGATCCGTGTCCTCCATCCTTAGAATGAAAGTGCCTCCATGTTTTTTAGCAAAGAGGAAATTGTAGAGTGCAGTGCGCAGTCCTCCCAAGTGCAAGTAACCTGCAGCATAAAAGTATGTATTGACTTAACTTTTCTAGCCATACAAGTTAGTTTTGTAGCAAATACAGACCCAAATACCCTTTATACAAAAACGTCACTAAACCTACGTTTAATTTTGCTGACTGTTCAGCAAAATTTTTCATTAACTGTATTTTCATTAACTGTCCACGGCTCAACAATTAAACCTAAAAAATAACTTCAGGTTATACACACATACATAACATATAAGTATCATCCAACTGCTTATTGTTTTGTGGTCAATATTTGCCTGGAGCCCAACTCAGACAGCCTAAGACACCATCCCTTCATAGGGCGCGCATGCACACGTACAATAAGAGTTCACATACAATTTGGACTTCACAATTCACATAATGTATATCTTTGGGCTGTGGGAGAAAAGCAGAAACTCAGAGGAAACCCAAGCAAGCACAGAGAGAAGATACAAACTACACACACACACACACACACACACACACACACCAGGGAGATCCAGATTGGATCCGCAACCTTGGACGTGTGAGCCAATAGCACTTAAAAGTAAGAATAGTCCCATTACTAATTAACTTATTAATTTTTCTAACATTTATAAACACAAAATATAGATTTATCCATCACATTACAAACGGCACAAGGTACACTTTGACAACTGCCTTACCTGTTGGACTGGGAGCAAATCTTACCCGTACTTCACTGTTCTGCGATGAAGCACATCTTTTCTGCAAACTACTTGACCACTCATAATTACAGTTTAAAATCTGACGGGTCAATATATCTGCAGATATATTTCCATTGGCCGATGTATACCTCATGCATCGCCACAAAACGTGCAATACGCGCCGTTTCAGATACGACATTGAGAATATATACGTGGACTATACAGCTGTTAAATTATGTCCTCGTGGTATATTTTATTTCGTACTGGTTTTACATATATCTATTCAGTACATAGATCTGTAAAGTGGAGATGCTCTTCCTCGTGTGAACGTGGGGAATTTTACAACACGGAAGTACATGAAGACATGTGCAGGTACCATCCAAACAGAGTCGCAGTTGCTTCAACATGTAATTGATATAATGAAATTATATAGTCATATTATACAAGCAAAGAAACATGAAAAACCGAATCACCATATATTCACGGCGCTATAAACACAGGTCGTAGTTGTATGCTTAGACACTTTAAGGTCGCTGGCAAAAGTACGTAACTTCCGGTTAGCAGTTTTCAAAATAAAAGTCTCATAAAGGTTCAAAAGCGGTTGTTATATACATTACTGTTCTCCCTAAGTCCTTGTCCGAAAGATGAAGAAGAAGAAATTGAAATTACATGCTTTAAGACCCTTTAATTTCACTTGTAATTTCAGTTCCATGCTTAATTTTTTAACAGTAACTGTTGATTATTACTTCAGGTGACCAATTTTTTTGTGCCTGACCATTAGCCCTAAAATGTGATAACGGTTAAATATTGAAAGATTAAAAAAAAAATTGAATTGCAATGAAATTTATGAGCATTTATACAGGAGAAAGATCTTTTTCAGTCTTTAAGGTGTCTATGAATGTCACATTTACTAACCTTTAAAAGTCTTCCTAGAATCCTGGATCATTGTAAAATGATATAGGCAGTGATCGAGAAGAGAATTGCATCCATCCATTATCTAAACCGCTTATTCCTGGTGAGGGTCGTGGGGAAACCTGGAGCCCATCCCAGAGCACATAGGGCACAGGGCAGGGGATGCCCAGGGCAGGACGCCAACCCACCACAGGGCACAGGCACTACAGGCAATTTGCAAACACCAATCAACCTAACCTGCATGTCTTTGGATCATGGGAGGAAACCACAAAACCCGGAGAAAATCCATCAAACACAGGGAGATCATGCAAACTCCACCCACACAGACCTAAGGCAGGAATCAAACCCTGGGCCTAGAGGTACGAGACAATAGCGCTAACCACCATGCCACCTAAAACAAATAACTTCAGATAATTTTTTTTTCATGGAAAAAAGCTCTTCTGGGTGCATCTGTCCATCTTGTTTAACCCTAAACTTGGTGACACTGGGGAAGTTTTTTTTTTAACCATTTTTTTTACCAATATTTATTTTGCCTGCCACTTAGACATGTCTGCACACTTGCTGTAAATTACACAAAAATGAGCACAAATATTTTTGCACTTTTTTTGTGTGATTTGCTCACATCTAGCAGATACATGACTTAAGTATGTCACACCAGCTGTCGGTACAAAAAACCGACTTTTAAGACATGGAATCAAGCAGAAATGCATTATTTTTAATTCAGTTTTTATTAATGAATTTCATTATGTCCTCCACAGTTCTGTAAACACGGATTTCACAGAGCTCTGTACCTGTGGAATTGCCAATCTGGTCATGAACAGACGAGTAGGGATTGTGTAAAGCCCTTATTGTCAACTACACTAGGTGCAAATCTTTGTATATCATCTCCAGATTGGTCGTCTTGGTGTGGTCGTCGTCCGTGTTCAGCGTGACTGTGCATCTCCCTTTGTCAGCTGGCAGGATGGTGATACACTGCTGACCTTCCTTGGGAGGTACAGTTGGAAGCAGGTGTTTTGGCAACAGCGAGAGCAGCTGATACCTTCATACTGAGTTGCTCAGCCTCTGCTTCTGTCATTTTGTTGTCTTTGATGTCTGACACTGTGGCAGTGATGAGATCTACTACTGGTAGCTGCTCTGGTGTTATGGCGAAATTTAGTTGTTTTGGAAGGACACTCTTTTCCAATTGGTTAAGCACCCTGTCAGACCACTCTTTACCTATTTCTTCTAGAATTGTATTGCATTTCTCTCCTATATCCTGCATGTTAGTTCCTCTGCTCAGTGTGTGTTGTTCAGCTGTGACTGTATGGTTTGGAATTTCTGTGTCTGTCATTCCTTACCCTTGGAGTGCTGTGACAGTGGGGCTTTTTCTAAAAATTGAGACACTTCTTCCAGGACTGCACTGGGTTGTTGTGATTTCAGTTTCTGGAGAATCTGGTCCACTTTTCCTTCCAAGGCAATCAGTAGTGAAATGCACTTGTCTTACTCATTCATTGAGAAGCTGGAGTTGGGCCCTCTGTAGGGACTTGTCAGGTCTGTGGCATTTCACAGTGCAGTGCAGGTGAAGACAGTTGGGGGTGTCTTTGTTGTCTGCATCTCAAATTGAAGCGTAAGTAGTTTTTGTACTCAAGAGAGTTTTCTGGAAGTCCTTTCATACTTCTGTACCAGTCAGAGGGTGTTCATCTCAAAGTGCGTAGCTAAACGTCTATAAAGGTTCTCATTCATCCCGGTCATGAATGTCACGATATATCAGTGTATTGATTGTTTCAGTACAGCTGTACTATCCAGATATACATAGTAAAAGATATAGGCAGAAACACTATTTTCCTGTTTTTTTTTTTTTTTACTGAATGGCACACCTGAAAAAGTCTACTTGGGTCACTGGGGAAAAAAATCATAATCATCCTGATAACTTCACAATATAAACTGAAACTCCATAGTGTGTACAGCATGGACTCCAAGTCATTCACAATCCTCCACAGGATTCATGGTGGGAAGATGGACAGATGGGTGTAATTACAAGCATATGAATTATGTAAATATATATAAAAATGTGTTTTTTTTTTTTGTTTTTTTTTTTGGTGCACTAAAAATTTTTTATTCAAAACAGTCTGTTTTATAGGGGCCATCTCAGGCTTGAATTTGTGACCTCTCATTTTGCAGAGATACCAGACAAGATTATTAGCCTGCTAAGATAAAGATCTGACTCTGTCTGCTTGGGGGCTAATTGTCCTGACTATTGGAGGATTCTGACTGTTGTGCTTCCACATTTCAGTACATCTTCCACTTCTAAATATCCACAGAAGCTACAGGCCAGCTGTCACGTCCTGCCTGCCATACCTCGTGTGTCCACCAGATGTCTTTCCTGCCATGTTTTACCTATGTAATTAGCCCTCGTTATGTGTTGCCAGCCCTGTGTACTTACCTTGTTGATCCC
>JABJVR010005796.1:0-49930 GCA_025773905.1 Chitala chitala | reverse complement strand
GGTACTGTCTCTGTTTTGGTGTGTGTGTGTGTGTGTGTGTGTGTGTGTTTACGCACAATGCGCTTGTACCAGTTGCATCCTGTCGATTGGGTAACACTAAATTGCCTGTTTACATACTTTCTTTGCCTGGCTGTAACATTTTGTTATTTATAAACTCGTTTTGCTGAGTCGTCCATCCTACAACAGCTTAAATAGAACCTACCTGGCGTTCTACATAAACCAGCCTTAAATAAAGCATTAACATGTTGGAACACATTATTGTGGTCCACGTGCGAGTTTGCCTGCTCCAAACCTAGTTTTAAAATGACCGATTCAATGTACATGACACTAGAAAACTATAACATCTATGAATTTCTCTTAGACCCGTTTTCAATAATCAGTACTTTTCTTAAGTAACTAGATTGTGACTATAACGACACACCATGTGACCGGGGAGGACACTGAACACCCTGTGGTGTCGTCGCTTTACAGTACACAGTGGGTTCGATGCCAGCTTCAGCTGTCTTTCCGCTAAGCTTGCATGTTCTAGTGGTTTTTCTCAGGGAACTCCGGTTTCCTGTTGCGTGTCGAAGCCCAGTCGTTTAGGTACATCTGGTGACTTTTAAATTACTGCTTAGTGAGACTCAGCTGGAGCCGATGTGTATCCCTCTGTAGTCCAAAGAACTGCAATGCTGCACAATGCAAACAAAGGTTTAACAATGGATTTTGTAACAATATTCTGTTTCCAATAAGTTGTGCAGTTTTAACTTTTGTTTACACTTTCATGCTAAGCTTAGGCTAAAATGGTGACGTAACAGTAAGGTCAGCCCCGTCCCATATACGGTCCTCGGTTTGAGTACTATATAGGAAACATGCAGAAACAGACAGGAGAAATTTGCCATAGAAGCCTCAGATAAGTACGGCATTTATAAATGTCAAAAGAAGTGTTGTATGTTGATTTCTGGCTTTAGTGAAAGGTCAGCCCTTGCTTCAGCGTGTTCTGTCTGCACAATAAGCGCCATGGAAACGGCTCTGACATCACATTCCTCCTGGATTTCATGTGAAATAATGTCTGCGCAGATGAAGCATCGAGACATAAAATGATATGCCTGCAACAACTGTTAGGGACGCCAAATACCCAACAGATGCTGTCAGATGTTCCTTTGTAACACAATTGCTATTTAATGACTGTTTTCATCTTCAGACTTCACTTTGCTTTGAGTGTCTATAATGTCAGAGTACGTCCCCACCATACTCAATGCTGTATGCTTAATTTTTTCATATTCTGATTGGTAGGTGTTTGTCCAATCTGTTCGCTGCTGTATGTCGCATGTTGCAAGGGGAGAGGGGAGAGTTAATGAATGAGTGAAAACGTCTTGCTGACATTGGGATTGGACTGAGGACTGCCGTTTGCGCAGGTATAAACAACGCAAAGAGGTGACACTCTCCCCTCTTAGATGCTGACGTAAGCCTTTTTTAAAAACCCGCCTTTTACTACTTGCAAACACATGTACTCCTGTATTGTACCATCCTTTATTTTTCCATTCCTTCACATTAGTTTACTTTCACAAGCTCTTGCTTGCATTAGCACGCAAAAGAGTCATTCTAAGGCAATATTAACTGCATGCAATACAGTTGACAGTTCATTACGTTTTCACTCGCAAAAAAAAACGGTTCCATTGCAGTGACCTGCAACGGACACATGCCATGTATTTAGTTGCACATCGAATCTTGGTTTGAGTAAAAACACGCAAGGTTTTACACTTGGGTGTAGATAAAAACATTTGCCTATGTACATATTACAAATGGAGTAAAAAAAAAAAATTAAATCGATTGAATTCGACTCACATTCATCCACAGGTAAGGCAACGGGAATTATAAATGTACAACGAGGACAAAAACACAGTATAAATAGGCACAGGGGATCGGGGATGTGTTACATTGGCTTCTCGTCAAAGAGGATCTGGGCGTAGACCGTTCCCGTGCAGGCTGCTTTGACCTCAGGTAATGGCTTCACCAGTTCCAGCTCAGCATACATCAGGTTTTCTTCTGCAATCTTGGGCTGGGTGATATAGAAAACCGCCACCAGGTGGCACTGTGGATAAGGCATTGACCCCAAGGCTGCCTGTTTAATACTTGTAATTGTCTGAGTGTAGACTCATTAATAAAGCTCTGAAGGGCCTTGGTGACATAATAAGGTCCATATAAACAAGAAAAACAATTATCTGAATGTGATTAATCTGAAGGATTGCTCATGTTCTGGATAGTAGATAAGATTCAAGATGAGTGACTGCAATTTCACCCCCAATACCCAAGTAATTTATGCTAAAAGTAAATCTGTACAATAACCTAATCGTTTCAAGCTTTTGGAAGAAAAAGAATGTCACATTTTACTTGTTTACTGGCCCCTTTTACGCAGATTGTCACAGAGTGCTGAATGCAATGAAAAGTCACTCACCAAAACCACTTTCCTTGGCTGACTTTTCAAAAGCTTTGGCCGTCTCAGTTTGTCTGCAACATAAGTGAAAAACATTAAACTAGCAACGGCGCAAAAGGCAAAACTAGTTGAAAAACTAGTGAACACAAATGTTTTAGGCCAAATCACGCTCCATCATACCATGAGGTAGATCAAACGTTACCTTACAATAATTAACTTCGAGTAGCAGTAATGGTAAACAGATGATGTGTATAAACAGAAGAATATAGGCTTTATAAGTTCTCTCTGTGACCAGTTTTACAGTACTGTTTTTAGACAGTACTGTCTAAAATACTTTCTTGGATCGCATTTCAAAAGGTCAGAATCCATTTCCTTTTCACAAGGATGAGTAACTGGTCTGACGGTTGCCATGGAGACATCCTCCTCCTTTGTTTTTTGCTTTTATTGTTGGTCGTTCTGGCGAATCTCAAGCTAGCACACCTTTTGCTGGTATGGCCGGTGGGATCTCAGCGTCTTCTGTGATCTTCCCCGTGTGCTTCTTGGGTTTTCTCTTCTCCTTCTTGGGCATGGCTGGAGACAAGCCGACGACACTGGTCACCGTCTCCCCTGAGCTGAAAGCGGGTGTGGCACAGGTGGAGGAAGAGATAAAAGGACCGCTAATCTCGAAGGACAGTTATAATAACAAAAAATGTGAAGCACAGCTGAAGAGCACCTGCCTGTTCTGAGGACACTTCACCAAATAGTAATTTGCTGCAAAGCAATAAAGTGACATAATGAAAATGTCCTCCAGTTGTGGTATTCAACACTGTTTTTTTTTCATTAAGATTCTTCAGAAATTACTTGCAGTGCGTGACAATAGTTTAAGAAAAAGATGAATTGGGGGTGGGGTCAAATGCACCACATGATCATTTTTGATTGGCTGTAAAGGAAAAAAATACTCACCGTTGGAGCTTTGTCTCCTGTGCACGTACTGACAGGTTATAACCACCGTGAACAGGCACATGCACATGAGCCCTGTAGAGCAAACCAGCACTGCACACAGGTACACGTCTGGAAGGCAAGAAGTACATCGGCTCAGCCGGTCATAAACTTGCTCACGTTAACAAGAGCCAGGTGGTAACAGACACTCAGTACGGCAGCTGCCACATGGCAGGATGCGCTGCATTCTGCGCTAAACGCCACATGTTTTTTGTAGTGTGTGCGACACGCCTTTGGGTTCGCTGCAGGTAATGCATTTATGCTCTTTTTTTTATAAATTGCATTTATACATAGAAAACGATTATGTACGCACGCTTCCCATGCAGAAAAGGTAACGGCAGATGTGAAAGCTTAGAGTGATGGCACACGTGTCGTAATGCATGTCAAGACACTTTAAGTGCAACTTTCTTCTACCTCAAACCAGTAAATATCCTGCTTTTTCATACAGGCCGTCATCTGGCGTGTGTCTCCATCATCAGAGCACGTCTCTGCATCCGTTTACATCTTCAACTGCTCTTGGCTCTCCACATAATTCTACTTGTGGCTACACAGGATTTTTTTTTTTTTTTAAACACAGTGAACGAGGGTGCCAGGGTGCCAGCTCCAGGCCATAACTGGCAAACCACTGGTCCACAACCAAGGGAATAGCAGCACAAGCCAAGTGAGGCTAACCATGTGGACTTAGCAAGTGTTTCAGCTACTTTCTTTTCAGAAAGTTATGGAACCCATGCTGGTCATTGAGAATGAAACGAGGATTACTTTGCTGCTTTTCACTGTGGACTTTCATCCAATCTGGGTTAAACACCGTATAATATCACTTGCTGGCTAGTGTTCAACGCGATGACGCAGTTTTACACTTACTGTCAACCCTTGTAATTTCGACCAACCACTACGGCTCCATCTGCACTGTCATGACTCCGATGGCTTCATGTTGAAAGCTCGGGTCTTTGAGCGTGCAGGGCATGTGCTTGCTTCGACGGTTCTGCTCAGACCCATGTCTTCGTTTTCACGTGCGGTCGACTTGCGGTTTGGGGGGGCTTACCTTCAAAGAGCTGCCATATGTCATCCTGGGCCGTAACAGCAGTCAGCATGTGCACTGGAGGAGAGAGACGGGGGGGGCAGACCCTGAGAGTGGCCCAATTACATGCTCGGCTGGAGCAGGAGTCAAAGCGGGGGCTGTAATATTACAGGTTGCTGTTTATAGGCTGACATTGCTGAGGTTGGCCTTTGAAGACAGCCCTCTTCAGGATCTCTCGGCTTCTACAGCTGACACCCACGGACTGCTCAGAAATACCCAAACCACTGCTGCCACCACAGGGAAACACAGGCATCTCAGGGAGGGGCCTATATCTTCCCTGGCAGGTCCACCCAAGCACCCCCCTACTCTAGGCCTGCTGTGTCCCATAAGCCTCATGGGTGGGGGACACTGCCTGCTAGACCTCTATCATGCTGAGCTCGATTCAGCCTTCCTGCTCTGGGGTTTGGCCTTGGCTCGGAACAACGTGAGGAAGCAATTGTTCGAAAATAAGCTGTTTCAAAAAGGAGAGGAAGAGTCATAAAAAGCATTTTCCACAAGCACAAAAAGTAAAGTCGTCTCTTACACAACCATATGTACAGTGGCACCTACATAACTCACACTGTACGATCTTGCTCAGAGCATGGTCAAATAGGGAACACTTATTTTTACAGAGTTTGTTTGTCGAAGCCAGCTTGGAAAGGCCGGATACTGCAGGCGTATTGTTCATGAACACTAAAATTCCTCCTGTATTCACCCCCCCCGTCCCTTACCGCCCACGACGGCTGCAGCCAGATTTAAATTGTCGGGTTGCTATTATTTCTGTGTTTATCTTATATCCCTCCACCCATAAGCAAAAACAAAGTCTTGTTACAAGCTCTGCATTGCACTGGTGCCACATATACACTAAACGCAGGAAATCCGAGTGCAGTTGTGCGTGTTTTTTTTTTTTTTTTAATGTTCCTCTTGCGGTGTTCACTGTAAACCTCACGTGTTGCCGCCCTAACCTCGTGTGAATTGTTTGTTGGGGGGATGGGATGTTGCCAGTTCTGATGTGAGAGGGGCATGGCATCATCTTAGATTTGTTATATGTTAGCAACCTTTCGCATGGTTAGGTTATCTGTAACACTGAACTGCCCAAGTATGAGACAAGAGGGCACTTCTTTCACGGCTGCTTAACAACAGACGACATTATGGTTTGCTTCTTGAACAGAATAACTGCTCGCGTGGTGTGAAAATGCTGTCTTTCAGAACACATCTTGAAAGACCTTCTATGACGCAAGTGGACATTTTTAAGTGATAACATACATAACAGAAATACAGTACGCTGGAAAAAATAATATTTAATGTAATTGAAGTTTATTTTCCACACGTATTTTGGTTGTGAGGACGTTTATTTTGGTTTTTCTGTCTGCGGCCTTGCTAGCTCTTCTCACTTAAAACAAATTGAGCAGGACTGGCTTTATGCGAAGTGTTAATCTGAACACTGCAACGGGCGTCAGGATATGTTATTTAAAGTTTACGTCTTTGCTGTCACTCAAAGAAAAAAAAATCTCTAAAAATAGTTATGATTTATTTTTAAAATTCCAAACACAGTTTCCCCTTAAGAGACAGAATTGTGGAGAGGTGTGAGTGTTAAACTAACAGAAAGAAATATTTTCTGCACACGAACCAACGGACTATCTTGCATTTCGTGGTTGTAGGCTTGTGTTTATACCGATGCCCGTCACCCGCTGCAGAGGTCAAGAAACCCCCATGCGTCCCAAAACCCAACTACCTACAAAGTTGTACTGTTTCACGGCGTCCCTGCAGATGCGTACAAATTCCCCGCGTCTACATCTGCCTCCAGGTCCGATGGCTGCCACTTCCCAAAGAGAGAAGGGAAGCCAGTATCAACACGTGGCTAATGCATGTGTCAGGTCCACCCCTCCCTCATCCACGACATCAGCAGGTCAGGATCTGCACAACTGTGGAGCATTTAGTTTGCCTTGGCGCCCATCGACATGTTTGTAGCGGAAACTAAATGTCTGCTTTGCTCACACTCCCACTTAAAAATGAGACCAGAAAGATGGGGGGGTCATGCAGATAACAAAACGAAATTTCAAAACAGTCCTCCACATCAGAATAGCATGTGGACCCAGGCCGCGACCACCTGTGGTCTGAAAAGTCTCGCATGTCCTCGGCTCAGATGCAGTTCGCCCACTCTGAAGGGCTGCAAACGCCACAAATCACCAAGGAGATGACCCCACGCACCCAGCAGTTACTCTGGATCAGCATCTGTGCTTTTCCCTTTAATGTCATGTGACTGACACTTCTGGGATGCTTGCATGCAGGACGTATACATCAGCATCCAAAGGCAGCAGCTCATTAGGTCTCCGTGGGAACGCTACATCACCAACATCAAACGACAACGTCAAGACCTAGACAAAGCTAATCGTCTGTGTGATCTCATATTCCATGTTAATATTATGCGTGTGTTTAAACACAGCCCTACTTTTCGCCACCAGTGATATGTTCGTCCTTTTCTGTGTGCAACGTACATGCACATAAGAATTTCCCAGCAACCTTCTTGTGGGCAGCAGCAAAATGTGACTCGATCAGAATCTGACCTGCCCATCGCATGTGCTCCACTGTCCCCTAGGTGAGACACCCGTATGGCACCTGCATCGCCCTCCGCCTCGTTACCTTTCAGCTCCGTGGTGGCCGAGCTGTTGGACGCCGCTCTCCAACGGTTCTGATGCAACCGGATCTCCTGGACCCTGCAGACGTAGTGGCCCTGGTCCTCCTTGGATACGTTCAGGATGAGTAGGACGTAGGCCTGGTCCTGCCGGTCCTCCAGAAGCCGAAGCTTTGGTCGGGCGAAGCGCTTGGTGTAGTTGCCGTAGTACTTGGCCCGACGCACATTCAGCTTGACGATGAGCTGCTCCTCGCTGGTCGCCGTGGCTACGAACAGCCAGCGCACCACCAGTATGCTGTCCGGCCTCTTCTCCTGGCCCGCCTGGCAGGATAGGGTCACATTCTCCCCCTCCAGGGCCACGGCCACCGGGCCTGGGGTGATGGTCACATTGAGGGCTTCGCACACCTCCGGGTGAGAAAGGCACAGAGTGCGGCGTGACTTGTCAAGGCCCCCGCAACCAACTGTGGAAAGAGAGGAGGACAAACTGGCACTAGTGCAAATGGTTTCTTGCACAAAGTACCCTCATTTCAACCATCACTGAGTGCACATCAGGTAAGGCGCGATGTCAGAATAATTACTGTCCTAAAATCACGAGCATCCTAACAAAAACGTTTTTCAATAGCTCCTTTATTCACGTGCCTTCAGTTGTTTTTGTTGCAGTTGTGTTTGTGGCTGGCTGATCAGTTATTATTTAGTTATAATTTTGGTTTTGCTGAGTCTGTATGGCCAGACCAGGTGGAGAGCCGTTTCTGACGCTCAGAAAACAAACGTTTTGCCCCATGAGCGCTCTTTAACCGTCTTCGGTGTATTCAGTTAATTTACTTGTAGTTGTTTCCTTTGACAACGTCTGTCCTTAATTCAGCCGTACCACAAGCAAACAGCTTTCTGCATACCGTGTAATACAAACTAAATAAACGCATGTCAACATGTGAATAAAATTACATGTAAATTGTTGTACTCTGACTGATCTAAGTCACAAATTTCCAAGGCATTTTAAAGCAGGCATCTAGTAATTAAATGTAACATTGCCTGGCTCTCCATCGCTGCTTTGTCTGGCTCTCCATCGCTGCACCCTGGCAACCTTTAAAGAAGTTTACTTATCGCCTAAGTCTTTTTTTTAAGCATGCTTACCGTCAACAAACGTTTTAATCAGCAGAATCGTTACCACTGAATGGATTTTCATTTTTCAGACCAACAGACTCCATAAAATCCAGTTAACGGCAGAGAAGCGCGTCCCAGGATTTTTCGGTCTCCCCTTGTGTCAGTGAAATACGAAGCGGGGCTTGCCTCGCTCCTCGTTAGAAACACCCCCTTTTTCAGTGCATTGCGAAAATATGGTAACTGTTATTTCCTGAGCTGTGGCGCGCTTGGCCCAGATGTGGACCTGCTATGGACAGGCGCGTGCACGTCGCGGCATCTCTCGCACAGGGTAGTTTTACGTCGCTCTTTTGTTCCGTGACAGTGCGGGAACGCGGTGTCTATCTATACATCATTACGTTTTTATTATCATTACATATTTTATCATTTTGCAAGTGGGTCGGATGGGGCACTGCGAATGGCACCCAAACATTATATGATTAAAGTGACCGGGATGCACTGCTCCCTAAACATATATCCTACACACGTAGTATACTGCAATGCTATTTGCAGATGGAAATAAGGAGAAATGATAATTAAATGAATACGCATGCCAAGCGTACAGAAAAAATATAAACTACTTAATTTCTGCAATCAGATAGGAAACATCAAACATCTTTGTGACGTATTTTAAGGAATGTCAGATAATTTAAAATCCATCGAAAGATAGTATTAATTATACGTATATATACGCTTATACTTATAAAATTTAACACTGTCGAGATTTAAGTAACACTACCCTCGTCTAATATTTTTGATTCCAAGCGAGGTATTTACGAATAAATCTAATTGACAGAGGGCGGTGTAAACTGACTTAGCAACAAAGTAATACAGTAGCTTAAACAGGCGTAACGGGGAGGGTCTTCACTACTTTGCAGACGGGACACTGACTAGAGACAGGCAGACTGAGAACGACGCGCACGACACTGCCACCACGTGGACGACATACGAAATTATCGCAAAAACCACAACGTAAAGTACAGCATGCTACTATTTTTAATAAAAATTGTTATATCCAGCCTGAACAGCGATTCTCCGATACCTTAGATCAAATAAGGGTCCGTAAAACTTTTACATTGAAAGCAAAAAATAAAAATAAAAAATTAGACATTACAGGCTTCTCAACATTATTCATGTTGAACTTCAGGTCAGACACTAAAGACTGCTGTACATAAACCAGCTATTGAGTCTGGCTTCACATTTTCATCTACATATATTCCTCATAAATTTTTAAAAAGCAATAAAAAGATATAGATTTATGTCAATCAGATTATCAGCGTGATGTAGATGTTTGAGCTTCTGTCTCCAGCTTCAGGTCCCTCTTCATCCATGGATGCTTGGATTTGTCCTTGCATTCAATGGATGGCTGTCAGACCTATGGAGTGGGTAAGAAATCGATTAAGATTCCTGCCCTTCTGAGATCTTGCCTGGGATGAAGGTTTGTGTTTGGCCATCTGAGTTTTCTTTTCAGATGGCGGAGGGCTGTGCTAAACAGGAAGTGAAACTTTGACCTTTTAACTTCTCAGTCCTCCACAGCTGATGCTGATGTCTAGAGTCGCATTGTGATAATGCAGCTTGACAGATGAGAGATTGCATGTCAGCACAGAGCTATATATATGTTATATATATGTTATATATATGTTATATATATATATGTTATATGTTCGTCAAACAGAAAATGTTTATTCTGTAAAGTGCAACCTCACATTTGCATTAATGAATTTGGCAGCCATTTACACCATTTTGGTACCAAAGCTGTCTACAGTGAACCATGGTTGGTTGTATAAATGGAGGAAAGGGATGATATAATTGTATTTACTGCATATTTAAAGCAGAAAGTGTTCCAAGAGTTTATCAGCTCTAACAAGTCTGTGACAAAGGATTAAATTTAAGGGAATGAGACAATTAACTGTGGTGTCAGAAACAAATAGTGCATATGTAGACAATCACAGTAACTGCACGTCACACTCACAAAAACTCACAGTACTCTTACTGAAACTCAGTGTGCTCGCAAAAACATACAGCACTTAAAAAAACTCACACTAAGCTCACAGAAACTCACAGAAACTTATACACTCACAGAAACTCACAGCAATTTACAAACTCACAGTACAGGGACCAGAATTCACAGTACAATCACAGAAAGTCACAGTTTGCTCACAGAGACTCAGTTTGCTCACAGAGACGCACTACATATGCTCACCTCATAAAGGAAGGAATTTTGTCTGAATCTGCATTGCAAAACAAAAACAATCATGTTTGTAAACAGTGTCCTTCTTGGACTACGGGCTATGCCGCGCCTTATAACACCACTGCCGTAGAACATTTTTTAAAGCGCTTATGAGAAAGTTTTCATCGGCCCGCTGACTGCTACACATGATATACCAAACATGAAGTCTGGAGATGAGAAGGCAGACTAGCGTAACATCTCGGCGTCTCACCTGACAGCTCATTGTCCAGCATGTGCCTCTTAAGCATATACAGCTTTATGGCGATGAAGCAGAGAGACAGAAACAGGCCGATCCCAGCACCTATGGCTGCGTACTTCACATCTGGGGGTCCGCGTAGCGATGAGGAGAACATGCCATAAAGCACACTCAGTCATCACAGAGGAGACACACGTGTGACAGAACATGTAACTATGTATGTAGAATCACCCACATGCTTTGACCTACCTGGTACCTCCTTGTCGTTAGGCTCGTTGTCATTATCTTGGATGCTCGTTACAAAAGGCTCTGCAAAATATCAAGTGTTATCAGTGAACATCTTACTCCCATGAAACCTGATAAAGTGTAAACACATTTAATAAGCGTGGGCAAACACGCCGACTGTTCTGCAGTTAGATCATTAGAAAAGTACACAACAAAGCTAGCGGTGTGTGTGTGTGTGTGTGTGTCAGCCTTTGTTCACGTGTGTGGTTGACCTTTGTTACCAAACGGCAAGGGTTGGTCAAACATAAACTTGCAAACAAAGCAGAGTAGCCACGATGACAGCAGGGGGCGTAGCAGTTAACTTGCAAGAGTTAAAAATAAAAATACAAATACAAATTAATCATTCTACTTCGTATGGACAGGAAGATGGTTTCAAAGAGGTGTAAAAACGTTCAGTTTTTCTGGTGCTAAATTCCTGTTATTTACTACAGGAATAATAAGCAGTGCCTTGAAAACAACGTGCTCTCTTGCCTGTTTTACAACAACTTTTAATTTAAGTGTTGTTTTTTAATGCTGTCAGACTGCTTCGCAATACAGTGGAGATCAGTATCTTCCTCCACAGACTAATCGAATCTGATAAAGACAGGATATCCCGTGCCTTATGAGCAATCGGACATTAACCGACTGGTAGCTCACAAGCTGAGAAAACCAACAGTGACCTCCTTATTTTCCTGACCGCGCAAGTTAATTTGTAATTGTGTGTGTTTCAACAGAATGACCACCAATTACTACTTAGTTTCCTTCGCGTGAGCGAAAATCGACCCGTTACCGCAGAGAACAAGAAAGGCAGAATTGCCAGGCGTTTTCTGAGCTACTGATAACCAAACGCTAAATGCTGCCGTAAATGACAACCACCGATAAACCATTTAGGTAGACAGGATGCAACGGTAACATACCATTATTTCACTTTAGCATGATAAAGAACTCGTATTAACTGAACATAATCGAACATTTCATCACATAAGCGCAGCACAAATTCAAACAAAGCAAACCGAACTTAATTTCCCTTACGGTATTAACAAAGCTTTTGTTAGGTGCTTGCATCAATTTCAGTTTACATTTGATACGTAGCACGTCTAATTTTAAAGTGCATAATAATGATACGGATGCATGCAAATATAATGAGATCTACGGACTAAAACGCGAATCTCTTCAAAAGTAGCATTATCAAAATTACAATCGTAACGCTTTAACCGTTAGATTGATAGTGTACAGTGATTATCTTTCGCGTCATTAGAGCTGACAAAACCGCGTTTTTTTACATGTTTTAACGTTTTGCCATTATAGGAACTTCTCTGATATTACAACACCCTTATTACGATAAGTAGCGCATATAATGAAGAGGGAAGGAGCTCGCGCACGGGATCCTTACCAACAAAAAACACAGCGATGAAAGTGGCCACAAGACCGAAATGCTTAACCATTTTCAAATCTTTAACATTGCCACCCAGACACTATATCAGAAACGTGTGCATAGTTCTTCTTCAGGCAGCACAAAATGAGCACATTCAACACTGTTCAGTTCAAAGGAGCCACTTCCTCTAGCCCAACTGCGCTGCAGTAAAATAGGCGCAAGATAAGATCAGAACAGATGTCTTACTGGTGAGAGTCAAACATTTTGTTACAAAAACAACCGCTGGTAATGCAACACTACGGTGCTACGATGGTCATTATCTTTCTGTAAATAAAAGTTTTAGCAAAATTGGTAAAATAAGCGTTGCGTTATCAAATACACTTACTGCGACAGTACTCTAAGATTATACAGTAATCCATATTACATAACAGGGCGAATGGTTATACGTAACCGTATAATGTAGGGCATACACTTGCAGTTTAGACATTAACTTAATATATTTACATAATTACCAGACTGCTAGTTTAAAACGTATAAATGCGTCGTCTACTTATTGCGTAAATTGCTCTCTGGTTGGCCTGAAATTTATAAGGTATAGCCAATAGGACAGGTGACGTAGAAATATTCGCACTTTCTTTTACGGGAAATCTGCGCAGAAAGAGATGACATACCGAAGGAGCTTTGCGATATTGTAACGGACCGAGTAGGCGGGTGTTGAACCGCGGTCATCACCAGATGTGCAGGGAGCCAGACAAGAGGATGGAAAGTTTAGCTCTGGGAGCCAATCCAACTCTTATCCCGACCCTGGGGCTGCCATCGCCGTC
Organism: Chitala chitala; assembly: GCA_025773905.1. NCBI lineage: Eukaryota > Metazoa > Chordata > Actinopteri > Osteoglossiformes > Notopteridae > Chitala > Chitala chitala. The sequence continues at coordinate 36,818 of JABJVR010005796.1, read as the reverse complement.
AGTGCAGCCCACTTGCTGCAACATGCAGCGCTGAACAGAGATGAACAAAGATGCGAGTCTGGACACGCACGACGGCCACTGCGGATTTACCGCAGTTTATGCATTTCGTGAAATGTAGACTGAGAAGCAAATTCTCGTGTTGAGGAGAACGGATTTTGGACGTCTAGCGAGGGCAGGAGCCGAACAAGAACGCCAATGAGTTTGCCGGTGTCGTTTTTCCCAGTTATTCAAATCTGCATTGTTTTAACCTTGTAAAGGCCTGTCTGAAACTCGGTAAACTGAAACTCAGTAAACTCAGTGGCTGGGATTATTTTCAGGACCGTGGTTATTTCAGTTGCCGGTGCCTCAATGAGTGGTTCACCAGGGTGGAACAGAGAAGTATTTCGGTTCAATCCCTCCCCAGCCACCAGGTGTGTCCCTGAGCAATACGATTAATGGCTGCCCACTGATCCCCCAGGGGATGGGTTAAATCATTTGTAAATCGCTTTGGACAAAGACGTCTGCTACATGAGTAAATGTATTTCCTTGAAGCGGCCTGCAGAAGCACGGGTGGGTCTCCACGGTCGGGGCTCACACTGCTGATCTGAACGGACTGCGGTGTAGTTAACCGACGCCACTAAAATAGAGAGGGGCCGATTCTCGGCAGGGTAGATAAGTAAGAGGGAAAACACTGGCACGTGGTTTTGCTTTTGAGACACTGTGATCCTGAACAGGAGTCAAAGGCCTTTGAATTTAATACCTCAACAGACAGAAAAAGAGAGGGGAAGTATTTGAAAAAAAAAATGTTGCATGTCCCTCATAGTTTGAAACGATATTTATTTAATCAGCTGTTTTAAACGTTCAGTCGTCGAGATTCTGAATTTATTTTTATGTAACGCCATGGGCTGTTTACACTAAGTAGCCTGGCTTTTTACAGCGAGTCGGGGCGTGTTTTAGTTTTCTCCTCACAACCTGCTTTTAATGTGGTCGAAACACAAGCACCGACAAGCTTAATTATTTTTAATAATATTGCGTCACCATTATTTGAGAACTTTCGCACAAACTCAGTCACGCGCGCTGGTAAACATCTGAGCATATTATACACGCAGTGTGATCACTCAGCAATGTTGATTTTCCACATTGTTTTTACCTCCTAAAAGTGCATTGAACGGTCGTATGGGACTTTTACGCCAATCTAGAAAACCTATCTTGTGATATACAGAACTGTAACAAGAGCCTTCTCAGCTCTCCTTTCACCGATTAGTTTCATGTGTCCTGGCTCTGTCTAAGCACTCTTGTGACCGAGTCTCTTGGACCCAGAAGTGTGTCGTGCGATAGCAGCCCACGAGATGTGTGGTAAGATTATCTGGTGCTGTACATAAACATCTCTCCGAAAACCACGTGGGCTGCATCTGAATTTTGAACAGTTTAGTTGGAAAGGTCCGACTAAGTAACTAATCTCTGCACATACATGGGATGTAGTGCTGCTATTGTTCTTGCGGTTGAGTTGAGACTGTTTCTTCATTCAGCAGGTAACTTGTTGCTTTTAAGTTTGAAGGCTGCTCAGTAATTACACATCCGATGTTCGCGTTAACATTAAACGAAATGACCCAGATTTCAGTGGTTAAGCCCCTACGTTGTTCTCTTATGACAAACGTTCTTTTAACTTTAGTAATGCGATTTATTGGGTTATATAGAGTGCGTGTGGACGTCGAAAAGGCGTTGATTTCGCTGACTGTAAATTGGACTGAACTGAACACATCTCAAAGACAATCCGTTAATAAAATCCAGCATTAGAAGAGAACAGATTTATACAGATTTATGTATGTGTTGTAAACGCTAACTTCAAAAAACAAAACGTGATTTCATACAGTGTATGTTAGCCGAGACATGATGCCTCAGAGAAGCACTGCGATGGCGAACAGCCGAGCCACTGGTTGACCGAGATGACTTTTCTGTCCTCAAGGCACCTTTGCAGCGGAATGGTGCGTTGGCGTCGCCAGGTAATTCGTCTCTCCTCGTGTCGAGGCCTGGCAAGAACAGAGAGGTCGTGAAAACTGAATTCAGCAAAGCGAAGTCCCATCTGCGCCGGCGACCCTAGAGAGAGACCGCCGTATTCACAGCCGTGCGCAAATCTCCGGCCAGTGCAACAGAATCGCTTTCTTCACAACACGTTTCACAGTTGCTAAAGAGCGTTGACAGTCCGCCCGGAGGCTGCCCAGAGCTGTGAATGATGGCTGACCCTCTTGCCGTCTACTAGCGCATTTGTGGGTGTCCATCACTAAGGGCAGGCTCGGCTTTACGGGACTCGGTGCGCTTGAGAAAGTGCCCGCAGGGCCGAATGTCTTATTTTAGCGCAGCCCTCCTGCAGAATAAGGTAATGAAGCGATCGCGCAAGCTGAAAGCCATCTGAACGTTTAGTTACCGGGATATTGGGACGATCTGCCCTACACCTTATCTGCTTTTACACTGAAGGTGAGCGTTTTCAGAATGCACAACCGAATTAAACCATATTCAATCATAGAATAAGTAAAGGGCTTTAATTTACTTTTAACTAAATGTTAATGTAAATTTTTAGATTAGAGAACAATATTACTGTGGTAAAATTTTTAAGCATTTGCTTATTTTTTCATTTGTGCGTGGGAATACGGTATGTTATTCTACATTTACTTTTTAGTCGAGTAAATGTATGGAAAAAACACCACTGAAAAAGATTTTAAAAGTATTTAAAACATAAGAGCCGTTTTATTTAGATTATCGGCAAACTATTAATGTGGTGTGAGTCCTGTACATTCGAGTGTAAAGTAGTTTTTAGTAATGGTTGTCTTCTCTGAAACAATAGTACGTAGTAGGTGGCTGCCATTAAAACCATTTTTGGGTTTAACAATTTGTGGTAGATAATTTTTTAATCTCACCTCTTTTTGTGGAAGATTACCAGATTTTATTTTGCTTCGCCGCGCACAGGTGCGTAGTTAATGCGGGCCTATTTCTAGCGCCTTGTATTTCATATGGTAATGATCTGTCAATCACAGTTTCCGTATCACTGCTGCATTGACACATGTCAGATAAACACCTGGTTGAGTAATCTCAGACAGCCAGGCACACATTTCAGTGGCGTTAAGTTTTTGTTGTGTCGTAATGGTTAAAAAGTAAACAAAAAGTGGTTAACGACAACATCATTATGTTCTAACATGCTGATATGAAAACATAATGTAAAGAGCTACTAGTCTGTGGCCTTTTAGGGTATCTCGTTTTCAGAGCCAACGGGGTAGCAGTACATAACGGTATGCAACTGGGATGGAAGAATTCTGCATTCTGCAATTCTTTACGGTAGCTGTTTAAAACGTCTTAACAACACCGGGGGTGTGCATTAAAAACCCAGCTATAATAGAAACAAAAGCACGCTCACCTACACCTCCGGGCTCGCGCTGTCGCGTGCCTTTGTCCTGACTGAGTAATGAATAAGCACGCAAAACACGGAGTACGCAGTATTATCGAAACGTTCCGTCATAACTGGCGCTGGTATACAAAAGCCATTGGTTAGCATAGTCTTTAGCACAGTAATCTTTACTAAAACGAGTGGATGACACTTGGCAGAGTGATGCAATTGGCTATTTTTAAGCCTGGGCACCTGTTTGCACAAACGCTGATATGAGTCATAGGCTCGATCTTTACCACCAGCCAACAACCGGCCTATCGCCGTTACCTTTATGTGGCAAGAAAGGGATACTTTGACCGCCAGTTTCCGTTGGTGCTAAAAGGTAAATTAGACCACAGGGACTGAGCTGTGGGGGTTTTGAAATATCCTCTGACTGTCTGCATTTGTTGCCCAGTGTCACCATAACGCGGACTGGTTTCTATCATTGTCGCGGCGCTTGTATTCGGGTGTTTGGGTTCTCAGTGATGTATCCGAGTACTTGAAAATTGTAGTCCTGATTTGTATAATAAATAAATAAATGCGTTTTTAATAACGTCTTACTGCTGATCACTAATGTGGCCTTGTTTTAAGCCTAACCCAACAACCCATGTTCAAGTGGTTGAAAATGTGGAATAACTAAATGTATTTTCAGAAGTTGCCTCATCCAAATGACAGTCTCAGAAGGCCTTTGAGAAAAGTTCCTGTCTTAGATTGGACTGCGCAAGTCTAAGGTAAGGTTTATTTTAACACACGACTGCTAATACGGTCGTCTCTTTCTAAATTTTGACACAACTGTCTGTTTTGTGTCTCATATGGTGTTGTGTTGTTGCACTGAGGAATATATACTGATTGTTGGCAAGTATTATTATTATTATTATTTCACTTTTAATTTCAAGACTAGATAACCGTCTTTATTCGTAGCGCTAATACTGATTGATAAAACAGTCAGAAATGTCTTGCTCCAGAACTCTTTAAAATTTACTCTTTGGTGGTTCCTGAGACGGAGGGCTACTGTACTTTCCGTCCAGTGGGGTAAAAATAACCATGGCACACAGGCAGACTGAGGGAAGCTGCCCAAATGGTGTCAAATGATTAACGCTAGAAACTTTTTCAAACGGTGCCCTTATTTTTTCGGAGACCGAGCGTAATTTTTATGTATGACTATGCGCCAAAGTTTCATCGGAGACAATCGCTTGTGTCTGCAGATGCAAAACTACCTAGGCTATCAAACACACACAGTTGTTGTGACGCTTTCTTTATATATCTTTAAAATAATGTATATATTATATACTGTGCAGTTGTTTATCTCTCTCTCTCAGTACTTGTTTGGGGTTGAGGGTGGGAAAACGTTTTGACCGGTACATGTGCTATTCTTGGCCCTTACAAAGACAGTTTGACAGCTGGTAAAATTAACTGCACACGACGCTATATTTTGCATTCTGAAGAGACAGCAAACCTCGTGAAATGTTACTGTACTTCGTAATACCGTTTTCCTATATCCTTTTGCACATCCGACTGCTCACGGTATAGTTCATTTTGCGGCCGATCCGTATTATTCAGATATAATAATTCCTTTACATTTGAAACGAGGTGGCAGTCTTCGCCTTTTTCACAGAAGCACATTTTTCTAAAGTAGCCCAGCCTCGATTGTTTGTCCAGAGGGGAAGTTATTTTAATTGATTACTCTCCTCGGCTTTTGATCTGTTGTTCTTGATGGGATACAGTTTCAGCTGCGGATCAGCAGACTGGAAGACGGCCAGGTGCCCCCAGTCAAAACAAGCAGACAGACCCGGAAAGTGTGCTTGGTGGCCACACCGCCGCACCTGCTTGTGCATCGCTGAGAGCAGGCATTAAAACCCGCTAATGACAACACAAACTGCCAAACTCTCTGGTTGCAGGTGGTGAAAATGAAGACTGAAGAATACAAAATATTAAAAAACGCCCAGTTAGCAGTTTTGTTGGTCGCGTTTGTTTTTACGCGCTCTTGTAAAAACAAGTTTCGTTTGTAGTTTCGTTTGATTGATACAATTTACTGGCATTACCTGAGTGCGTGTGTCGTTTAGTACCTCGGTGACCTTAGTAGAGACCAGTGACAAGTTTGCTAAAGTAATAACTTTACGAACAGTAGCAAAATTTGTCCGTCCCCCCCACAATCCCCAGTCAATTTACCGCCTTTATTTATGTTGATTTGGCATACTTTTAAAGGGTGCCTTGACTGAAAAATTGTTGAGAAACCCCAGGCTAAGTGGTGTAGCTGGACAGAAATAATCAGTAGTGTGTTTTGGTTTCTGAACAGAAGACTGGTTTTCTTTTTTCTGGTTTTCACCCTCTCTAATGAGGGTCAGTCTTACACAGAGCATAAGTGAAGGGTTGTCAGATGACCCCTACATAGGTCATTCAGGGGTAAGTTTGAGCGGTCCCTTCATCTGAGCCACATGCCACTGTCCTGTGGCAAGTACACACAGGAGGACATGTACACGCACGTTTAAGTGTCACAGCTTGCTAGAGAATCATGCTGCATTTTCCTCTATGACATCACCACAGATTGTTTAGTTTGGAGCAGTACATTTCAGAATAACATACTTTCACAGTTTATAAAATGTACCACAAATAATGATAACAGTAACAGGGACAGACACTGGAAGTTAGTGATGGCGTCGGGGTACATTTCTGGATTTTAATTGAGTCCCTTCTTGCACGTACTTTTAATTCGCAGTAAGCTCTGGATGCCTTTTGCGTGACTTCAGCCCGTGAAATTGCATCCACGGAAACCGCTTTTGGAGTTCAACATGCACAATGTTCACATAGCATCAGAAAAAACCAAACAGGCCGATGAATCAGCAGTTAGTTACACACGTGGCCTTTTTTGGATGTTCAGACCACACCTTACGTGGATGTCCGAAGGTTGAAATTCAGAAGTGAACACGCTTATCTGCGGTACTTAAGCAAAGTTGACCTGCCGTGATAGAATATGTTGAGGTGCAGGTGACGTATTCTACATCATTAGATAAAATAGCCAGTTATTGTCCGGCCCACTTTTACTATTTCACACCTTGACAGTGCAGACGTTCCGAAGACCAGAACATCTTGTGAAACATCTGTGGATTACATTTATGGTCTGGAAAATCGGCTGGCTTTTGGGAAGATTGATTTCGGTTTGTCCATGTGCCAAACCTCTGTGAGAGGTGACACCTGTCCGCAGTGGCCAAGTTCAAAACTGGAAAGTCCGCAGGGCGTGTCCTGCAGCATGTTTTAAATTACAGCCTATGGTAAGGAACGCGGTGAGATGTAAGGGACCTCAGGGGAGTGCATCGGGCATTTAAGGGTTAACAGCCTGTTGCCAAAAATAAGGGGACTTCTAAGGGCACGTCAGTGCTCTAAAGTGGGGGCTACTTTAGAGTTGGTACTGTTACTGTTTAGATGTCTGTCCCCCACCCCCACAATTCACATGCTCAGGAATTTGGGAAGGGAAGAAGTGCACTATCTGCACCTAAAATTAGCCACCATATGGAACGAAAGTCTGCCTGCTCCCTCCCGATTAACCAGTTGCGAGGGGTACCTGCTGTTGGGGGGTGGCGGGTAACCTCTAGATTGTGATTGGTATTTTTATGGGAATATTAATGTCCAGGAGTCTTTCCTGACCAGTCACAAAGTCATATTTATTGTATCCCAGATTGACAGTTATGTTAAAAAATATTTTCTTTAATTTAGAAGTTCAGACTAATTTACTTATTAATTTACTTTTGTATAACTGCACTAGAATGACTGGCAATGGAATAAGAATTTATGTTAAAATTAATTAATGTATTTACAGTTTTGTTCCACTTTTCCTTCTTAATGAAAGTGGAATGTAATTTTTTTTATTTTTAATAATTGTTTTAAGGAATGTTTGTTTGTATTTCTATATTTTCAGCAAATAAAAGTATAAATATTATCACAAAATTTGTATAACACAATAAAATGCAAAAATATTCCTCAGTGCAAACATATTAAATTATGGAAAGAAATATATTGTTTACATTTTCACGTTACATAGGTGACCTGTTATGCGATAATATTCTGATTTTTAAAAACTGTAGGTTTCTGCCCTTAACTCTATTACTTATTGCTGCTTTATTTATTTATTTTATTATTTATTTTTTTTTTTGCAGGAAAAATGAAATCATTTGGTTGCTGATTTAGCTGAAGGTCGGGAGCTAGAGCATCCAGGGAAGAGACGAGTCTGGTGGTCCTCCACAAGGTCACGCTGTTTAAAATGAGCTGTCTGGACAAACGGCTTGGGAGTCGCAGGAAAAAAACGCACAGGCCCCACAAGCACACGGGTGGCTTTGGCAACAACCTAGGCATCGGAAGTCTCATGGACGAGACGGACCGAGAGGTGAGCAGTCTGACTGACCGTGCCTTCAAGAGCCTGTGCGTCGATGAGGCCGCCTACAGTGAGCCAGAGCTCACGTGTTCGCCTGCTGAACATCAGCAGGCATTCACCGAGTACGTCCAGAGCACAGGAGTACTCAGAAAGAAAAAAGAGGGGTCAAAACAGCAGGACAAGGCGTCTGAGGGTAAGGCGACATTCTGTCCTCCGCCTGGGGACCTGGCCAAGATGGGACATGACTTCTGGAATGTTCATGCCCCTCACCTAAGTAACGGCATGGCAAAAACAGCCTGGACAAAGACAAGGAACAACTCAGAGCTGTCTTCTGTGGTTAATGCATTCAACACAGCAGGGAAAAACTCCAAGAGTAACGTCATCATGGACATGGTTGGGAAGGCTGTTACGATGACTGGCAAGCAAACAGACACTCTTTTGCAGTCTTGGGACAAGTCAGCCCTCCTCAGCATTCAGAAAGAGTTATCTGAATTCTCCTCAGCTGGCCCTCAAAACTTTTCGGTGGGTCCTTTTGCACCAACAAAAGAGACCTCTGATGGTAAACCCTGCAATGCAGATGTGACTAGCCCCTTGACGAAACTGTCAAAGAGCAAGAGCCGCAAGTCCAGCAGGCACAAGAAGCTGAGCTCCAAAAACTTCTTCCTCCATAGTGAATTCAGCCCATTCCAATCCTGGAGGGAATGTAACAGGTTCCCATGTGAGCACACAGACATGTCGAACATCCTGCCCACTAATGATTTTACAAACTGGTACGATTCATCTCTTTACAAGGAGTTAAAGGCAGAACACAAAGTGGTTGAATCTGTGGATGGGAAGTTCCATAATGAGCCAATAGAGAATGCTGCCCCAGTCACAATTTATTTTCCCAAAAATCAGTGTAAGGACTTGCTTAATCAAAAGTTCTCTGCTTCATCTGAAGAGCTGCAGAAAATTGAACACATAGAGAAGTCCAAAGGCATAAACAACCCTGCGGTCATTGGAAATGGATGTTCATCCTCTGAAGATCTACGCAAAGTCACAGGCATTGACATTAAAACCAGTGCGGATGTGAAAGTACCCTGTCCTCCCTGGAGAAGGAACCGTGGCCTGGTTAAAAAAGCGCCCACCGACAGCCGGCCGTGCACTGCGCCTGCTATTCACAAGCAGTCTGGGAAGGGAAAAGAGTCTGCTAGTGACCTGACAGCGGTCCCCCAGGGGGTGACATCATTCAACATCTCCCATCTCCTCACACCCACTATCCATAGCAAACAGGATGCAGCAACAGCAGGAGCTTTGGCAGACCCTCGTTCCTTTGTCGACCTCCACCTTTCGCCTTTGTCAGAGGCCAAGGTCAGACCTGATCCGGAGGTCAAACTCCGGGACAAATACAAGGCCATGGCTTCCAGTTTGCTCTTCAACATAAAAGACAACAGGAAGCGGGTGAAGAGCATGTACAGCCCAACGAAGTTTCAGAATCTGGATGCAGCAGATACCAGATCAGTTGCACGGAAAACCACTGGCCTGAAGCAAGTTCCACCCAGTCCGAAGGCTCCGGGTGCTGGCGTCAGCGCAGCTGTACCTCCTAAAGCTGGAGATGTCAAATCTGTTAGCAGCGCAGCTCTGGAGCAAGCCAACGCACAAACCTGCAATCATAAAAAACCTGCTGAGTCCTACATATCAGATGACTATTTGACATTAAGCTCACCCCGCACTGTAAAAGAAGCTGGTAGTTTAGGAAGCCTTCCTGGTGCTGGGCACGAAAGCACCCAAGCCAGCTCTGCTGACCTTCATGGTGACAGATCGCTTTCGACCTCAAATGGCAGACCATCGAATCAGAGGCAGGACACTCAGGTGTGTGAGCCATCCAAAACAGGGGAAGGAACCAGAAGTGGGCCACCGACAGTCCCTTGTTGGTCAACCATGGCGGAAGAAGAAGTGAGCTTTAATGGGATAGACATTTCTAGAAGGACAGAGGCTCCTGTCAAAGACGTGAAGCAATTAAACCATGAGATTATCAAAAACCGGTGTGTTCAGAAGCAGGATTTAGATGTTAATAAAGACGTGGTCAGCAGCAACAATGAGAGGGTCAGTGCCAAATCTGTAGCAGCTACAGCAGAAAACGGAGAAGCAGTAACAGGAAACCGTCTGCTTCCGAGTGAAATGCAGGAAAAGGTTTGTGCTGACAGAACCACAGCTGTTACATGCAGCACACAACAGCAAAAAAACACATCAGAAAACAGTCAGGGAAGGGTAGATGTGAAGAGGGGACTGTATGATGGCAGAGAGAGAGATCCGAGACAGGAAGCCAGAGCTAAGCATGTTTTTTCAACGAGACAGAACCAGTACATTAAAAATGAAAGATATGCGATGAAGGACAATGCCAAAGATGAACAGGCGGGTGCTGAACAGCCTGTGATAACAGTGGATGGGAATGTTAAAGATCAGGTGCTGGAAAATCAGGAAAACCGAAAAGCTAAACAGAACGCGCTTCTATCAGAGGTGAGCAGACAAGGTGGCTGGGAAATGGGAGACATGGGAGAGAGCGGTCCCAGGAATGACGCTACTTCCATTAAAGTTCAGTCTGACTCCAGCCAACACGTTCTTTTAGTTAATGGCAACTTGCTTAATAAAAACAAAGAGCCTGCAAGTATTGAACATGAAGAAGTTGAGAATCAGAGAGAGAGGTGTATGACCAGTACAGTGCATAGCCCACCTTTTCATACAGAGGTTCGCAGAGAAAGGGAAGGTGACCTCGTAGGCCGAGTGTTTCCTGGCAGGTTTCATGTCAAACATGGTGAGAATGATGTAGGTGAAATAGCTGAGCAGCATCCAGGCAGAGAGTCAGCAGCTATGGGAAACAACAAAGCTGAATTTATTTATGCAAAAGAAAAGTATCTTACTGAGAGGGATGGACTTTCCAAGGATAGGAAAGACCACAATAAGGAGAACAAACATAGTAACAAAGAAGTCATTAAAAAAGGAAATGTTAAACAGAAGGTGCTCTCATATACAAACCAGGAAGCACTTATCAAGCATAAAGCTTCAGCAACAAGTAAAATTCAACAAACTAAAGAAGGGAAACTGTTGAGCAGTGACAAGGATCGAGGCTTGGAAGGTGTGGTACCAATGGCAGAAAAAGTAAGTGGTTCGCAGAAGGACAGGGCATGTCAGTTTAGAGACAGAGGAGAGAAGGAGGGATTATTTACTGGCGGGGAAGGCAAGGTCCTTACAGAAAAACAGATAGCTGGAGAAGAAATGCAGATATCCAACAATGTTTCTGCGTCTTCAGTAAAGGAGGTAATTAGAGTGAACAACAGGAAGAGTGAACAGTCTGTGGAGGAAAAGGTTGAAGTAAAAGGTAGAATACAGGGACAAGGAAGTCATACAGCCAATAGGCTTTCAGTGTTAGCCTTACCTGTGCAGACAGGTGACGTGATAGACACACACACTGCCCATGTCAGACTGCCAGCCGAGCCCCCTTCATACTTACCTCTCGAAGGGGATAGTCGGGATAAAGACATCAAAGTGGAAAATTCTCCAATCGGTTTGCACAAGGAAGAGGGTCAGGATGTAATGGGAAAAGATAGGATAGATTTTAAAAACAATGAGCTACAATACTATGCTGTAAACAACCATGAGAGTGAAAAGGAGGCCGACATTGCATCTCCGCAGACAGGGGACAGAGGTTCCTGTTCAGACGGTGGTGCTTCCCCCAGTGAGCTGGAGGAAGGCGGGTGGATACGCTACCTGATCAGCAGTGCCAAGGCCCAGGCACAGCCTCCACAGGGTGGCGCTGTTCTCTCCCCGGTGGAGAAGCCCATCTTATTCAAAGTCAAAGACAACACTTTCCGCCACTCCCCAGTCATTAGGACCGTCAAGTTGCCCTTCTACCATCCGATTCCAGAGGAGATGCATCTGGTTTCTCCCAAAGGGAGCTGGAGCGGATCAGAAAGGGGTGATGATGAGACTCCCATGTCACATGGCGCTGGGTTAACCACGCACCCCAGTGGGCACAAATCTCCTCGCTCTGCCATGCTTGCTGCAGCTAGAGAGTGCAGGCAAAGCCAATTCCAGCATTTTCCGATCTTGGAGGAGGAGCCGGGAACTTTGGAGGAAAGACAGAGTGGCGACACCAAGGAGACAACAGCTAGGGTTGTGCCCACGGGAGATCTCATGTGCTCTGAGGAACCCAGCGAAAAGTCTGACTCGGCCTGCAGTGTCAGAGACACGCCCCAGAGCAAGCCACCAGTGGTCCCTCTCAAGACGGAGAAAGCCCTTCGCCGTGCCCAGAAGCTGACCAGGAGAATCAGAAAGGCAGAATCTCAGACTGAGGCACAAAACAACAGTGGAACCAATGTCAGATCTAGCTCCAACTCCTCTGCTGTGTCTTCCACTGATTCACGGCTTCCAAGACTACCAGCACCCACCTCAGAGCAGGCATCCCCTCAATGGAGCGACCCCGGGCCGCTCTCGGTTGTGCCATCCTACTCAATGACCCAGCGGAAGCTTCTGCAAGATCCAGATTCAGGCCAGTATTTTGTGGTTGACATGCCTATGCAAGTCAAGACAAAGACTTTCTTTGACCCTGAGACGAGGACGTATATTCAGCTGCCTGTCCAGACACCCGAGAAGGCTGCTTCACCAGCGACCTCAAGCTCGACTTCAGTCTCAGCAGATGCATTCAGTCCTACTTACATGCTCTATCACGGGTTCATGCCAGTGCCCCTGGGGCCTTTATCTACTCAGTGGCCTGCTGGCAAGGTGCCAGCTCCAGTAGGTGCCACAGCCAATCACGAGAAGCTGGAGCACAGCGCCCCCTTGCAGCAGGGATGCGGAAAACAAAATGACATTAAACAAGAGCAGAAGTACGTTGAGCCTGGTGGGTCACATGACCCTCTCAATGAGGAATCCTTGCACAGCGAAGATAAGGACAGCTTTTGCTCTGAGAACATGGACATAATATCACTGGGTGAGCTGGATGATTTTGCAATGGAAAACAGTTGAAACTCAGTGTTGTTTTAAATGCACTCTATTTTAAAAAGATATTTTTTTCATAATTAGTGAAAACCATTTGAGAAACCGAGTACAGTGTATATGTGTATTCATGTTAGTGTTGAGGCACTATGGGTATTCAGTCCCGTTTGCGAAGAGAAAATAGAAAATCGTGTTCTGATGTATGAAGTTTGAAATTTCTGCATTTCGTTGGTATGTAAGAGTTACCGTTTCTGTTACAGTGTATGTAAAGCTTGTTAAATTGGTGAGATTTTAATTTTTTAACTAAGGCTTTTGATTAACCACTTGAAAATGAATTAGCGTTAGAAAAGCAGGGCTGTTTGTGCGAATATTGTCACGCAAAAGAAGAATGTATTAAACCATTCCAATAAAATAATTTCACTTCGTAGGGATGACAAACTTAATATTTTGCCTGACTGGTTTTTATAAAAGGAACCATAACCGAGTAAGACGTGTTTTATAACTTAATAACTTTGGCAGCAGAAGCGTTGCGATAGGACAGACATGGTAAGCAAATATTAAGTCAAGGCATATGAAAAAACTGACATCTTACGTGGTAAACGTGCTCTTCTATAGTGTTGCGGAAGCCGCATTAAAAACCACACAAATATATTGTCATTTTGCATTGCTGACTTTTATTTAATGAAATAGTGCAACTTGTACGTACTGTAAAACATCAGGTACAAACCGTTTACATTTTGAGTGGGTCCTACTCACAACGTTTGTTTAAAGTAGTGGCAGCCCCCCTCCCCCCGATTAATGGCAACCACAGCTGACGACAACCATGTCGTCATACTGTTTGAGAACGACATTTTCATCGTCATCAAAATACAGCAGGCTGATGGAGCGCAGTTGGTCGGGCACGCAGCACGGCGTCCCCACGTCGGCCGACGCCTTCAGCGCGTGCACGATGGATTGCACGGTGGCGTGGTTCGTGGCGCCGAGGCCTTCTCCGAGGGGGAACGGGCAGGACCCCTTGCAGTAGTACGCATCGTAACCCCGTGGCGAAATGATCCACCCTGACCAACCGATCTTCTCAAAGTCCACGTAGAGCGGCCGCCTTTGGCACGTCATTGAGATGCCTTTGGGGTAGTGGGGAGCGGCGCGGGTTGTCCTGCTCTTATTCCTCGAAGGCATCTCACCAGCCTCTCCCTCGGCTGTATTCGGTGCATGCGGTTTTCGTTTGTCTGAAAAAATACATTGTTTTATTGACTCCGTTTGTTCAACTGACTGTCCAAAGGAAGTCGACTCAATTCACGCATTTCATTGCTCTGCACTACGCAGCCATTCTAGTGCTGCCTCTTTTATATAAACTTGTGGAAATTTTACAAAATTATTTGCAACTGTTCTTTAAATAACATTCGTAAATTTCAGGTCCGGGAGTACTAAAGAATAATGCATTCGCTTATTGAAAATATACTGCACGTGCAAAAAAAAAAAAAGACATACCGGCATTTTGAAATGGAATATCATAAGACAGGAACTGATTGACATTTGATCCTCTCCTGCCGTCATCCGAGAAGATCACCAAATACGATCTTTTGTCCTCGTTTCGGTCTAGACCGGACATCTCGGTTTCGAGGAGCTTCCCGGAAGGTAAAGTCGCGGTCACTAGAAACCCTTTATTCGTGCCGTTGTTTTTAATCCACTTAGAAACCTGGAGGATGAGAAGAAAAATAAAAACACAGCTAACGCCTAGTTACCCCCGATAGGGCAGGTTTCTGCAGCCTGCAGCTCTGGAGCCGCGTGCGGCTCTTCCACCCCTCTGCAGTAGCATCTCTGTAGTGGGAGAGTGAAGGATGCAGACCCCCGCGACAGGGGACATGTCGCGAAGAATCAGAAAAAACGGGTGTCTTAGATAATGACACTGATACCAACGGAACAGAGAGTAGGAAAAAATTACTTTCTGACTAATTTTTGCTTTTAACACAACTGTTATCAACCATCATAACATTCCAAATCAATTTGTCAGTAAAAGGCGCGCGTCTTACTGTTTTAGTGACGTTAAACACTTCCCATTCTTTATACAAAGGCGAGAACCGTGAACTTATGAGGGCACCCGTGTATGGTTTCAGTCTGTCATCCTGGACCTCGTAAACGTCCACCTAAACAAGAACAACCTCAGTCAAGAATGCAAATAAGATATCGACATGACAAATTAAAAAGCGGATGTTGTTAACTTACTTTGTAAATATGCGCACTGTACGATTCCCAAGACGAACGGGTTTTCTTGTTTCTGAGCACGCGCAATTCGGCTTTAATAACTCTTTCATTCTTACTAAATGACGATAAATTGAAGAAATGAAATGTCCGATCGGAATATACTGCGGGAAAAGTGAAAGAACAACAATGAAGAGCCTTGCGTAAAAGTCATGGGATAGTTAGGATTTAGCTGACGCGTATTTCCAGCCGATCTTTACGTGAAAAAAATCACATTTAACAGAACTTCACTTCAGGCCTTAAACTCGTCACCGACTGTCTGTGTTTAGATAAAACAAAACTGGACCGATTACCAAATATTTAATTAACAACGCACCTCTTTCTTCAAAACTACGGACAACGTTTCCTTCCAGCATCCTTGGATCCCTGGTTATGCCGTTGGAGTCCGCAACGGAATTGAACAAGTCCAACATAAACTGTGGCGCTTTCTTACGGGACAGTAATTTCTGGGGCCTGTCTGCAATATGAAATATTTCGTGCAATTGCTTGAAAGCCCGTGACGCCATGGTGCGAGCTTCCCTCCTCTCCGATTCCTGTGAAAACGTTCGTAATGACACCTTAAGTAACGAGCCCGGTCTTGGTAACAGTGACAAGACCGAGCAGAAGCATACACCCCACAGCAACATCTTAGCAATTTACACCGCGCTTCGCGATAGTAGAGCGACCAACTGGGTTCCTGTCTTTTGGGATGCCGTATCTAGACTTACTGTCGGTCCTGGACTTATACTGACGGAGCCCATGAGGAATATTTAAACCTCAATAAACTTTTTTCCATTTATAACATTCTAGTAAAGCCAATGTTTGGTTCGCCCCATTGTGAATAGAGGGTGACCCATTGGTTTGACAAGGTAATTCATTTTGGTTTAATTGCCTTCCGTACAATGCACATGGCCGAGTCTATGGGGTCAGCTTTTGTTACTTTGAAAAAATTGTTCACCTTTTTTCACATTTTCCCATCACGATCTGTGACTACCTGTACAGCACAGGTTATATGTTTTTTCCCCCTCAGATTATTGTTGGCGAACTGATCCGTTTTCACACGCTACTTACCAAGGGACAATATGCAAGTTGCCGGAAAGCCACAATTTGTTTAAAATATTATAGTTTTTATTAATAATTTTAGTTAATTGCCCTCTTAGAACACAACCAAAAGAACGGGAATGAAGTACATCAGCTAAAATATGAAAGTAACACACAAGTAATGCATCGAGTTGGCCGAGAAGATGCGACACCCAGTACGCACAGAATTTCATGTCTGTTATCAGTAAGGTGCCAGTGCCTTAATGAAACCGAAAGCAAACAAACAGCGCGGGCTCTGACGCAAATGAAAACAAAGATGTGCTCATTAACAGCCGACCTACACGTGCACCTTCTCGTCACCACGACACCACAGCCGTGTGCAAGAATCGCTGGCAAGATAAATGACTAAATAATGTCACTTCAGTGATCTATTCAGTCTCGGTTAAACACGCGTTCATCATTTCTGTCAGGAGTATTACTAAGCAGATTTATGTTAACTTATTACTAAGCGGGATTGATTTTGTTACTAAGCAGAATTACTAAAATCTTGCGCTCAGGCTCAAGATCAACCACTTGCTTGCGCCAAAAACTGTACAACTTTGGTGGTCTACGTCTCTGTTTCAGAACCCTGGACAGAGCACAGAATTGGCAGCAAGAGAAAACTGTTCAGTTCCTCACTCACTGAGACTCAGCCAAAATAAATGGCTTAGTGTATCACATTTTTTAATAACGTGTATTACAATTACATTAAAGACTTAACGTCAGTGTCCAAATTATGTGACTTTCACAATATGCAGTGAAAACGTACACCTTCATTACCCTCTTTAACGAGAGGTTATCTAATGAAGTTTTGTACTAACAATCTATAGTCGTGTTTCCTTGGTTTTCTACAAATTTCAGAATTACCTTGACTTGTGTTGTTTTCAGTTAATTATAAATTAAATTATAAAACTTAGTTTCTTTCATAAGACGTGTGCATAACCCTAACATTATCCTTAACTGTATGAATTTCAACTAGATGGTGTATACAAATGTATCTGAAACACCATCATAGCAAAATAAAACTGATTTTTATTGTCCATATTTTAAAACAACTGCTTATATTGTGAAGACCTTTCAGCGACACGTTCACAGACAGAAGTTGGCGCACTCATGAGTGACGCGGGGGCGCGCTGTAGCCTACACGTCATCCGCAGGATGACCAATAGGCTTTCAGTTCTGGTCCCTCTGAGGTGTTTGGACGCTACATGTGTCGATAGCTGATAAAGCGGAGGTCAAACACTATGAGTAGATATGTGTGTTTTTCTTGAGGATCAATGAAAAGGTCCGCAGGGCCGTCTGCTCTGCACCAATGGCCAGCGCACACAAGCAACGAATACCAGAAAACAAATGGCGATGCTGTGATCTCCTTGTTACGTCATGTATTCAGTGCCCCGGTTGATCTAAATATTAAGCTTATAGAACCCAAACAATTTACACCATTAACTTCAGAATTCGTGCGAAATATTTAAATTATGTTTAATTTTCACAAAGGGGAAAAATGTACTGGGGAAACGTTTTCATGAGGCTTTATTAAGTTGAAAGGGCGGCCCTCTTGTAATCTCTAGTCTCACTCCAGGAGAACTCGTTTACACCAAACTGTTACAGTTATTGTGGGTTTGGCTGTAAATTAACACAACCAATAAAATATACTTGTATAACACGAGGTGTAGTTTTAAAATGTAGCAAGAAAATTCGCGCTATTAAAAATGAACACTAGATGGCGCGCAAGGCCTTTGTTATATTTTCATCAGCGGCAACTTTTCGCTTGTATTTCAAACGCCGAAGAAACGTTAAAAGTTGATAGTAAATGAAAAGAAGCTTTTGAGTGGCGCGCTAAAATGCTCAGTGGTTAGACCATGCAATACATTCGGATTGATTTATTTAAATGAGCTCGATTCGCTTTAATGTTCACTGAAATCTGAATTGA
This sequence comes from Chitala chitala, assembly GCA_025773905.1. Taxonomy (NCBI): domain Eukaryota; kingdom Metazoa; phylum Chordata; class Actinopteri; order Osteoglossiformes; family Notopteridae; genus Chitala; species Chitala chitala. Next base: position 18,833 of record JABJVR010005796.1, on the reverse strand, counting down.
CACGTGTTGTCGGTACCGAAATAGCATGAAAAAGGAAGATCTACCAAAATAGTTTTGAGCCTCGCCACTTGTTGACATGCAGCATGTCGCCACTGCACCTTTTTTCGCTTTTCCTGCCATTCGTCGTCCAGAAAACGTGTCTCCAGATATAAAGCTTCGTGCTTTGAACTGTGCAGCCGCGAGCGCGTCACGTGGCCGTCGCGCCGTTTCATCCTTTTGTTCTTGCCTCGAATTCACAGTGAGTCGGGGGCGCGGCGCGCGCGCGCGCACATCTCACACCTGCCAAAAGCGGCGGGGCCGGTCAACAAAGAGAGGGGAAGGAAGCGTGGAGCCTGGTCCTCTGGCCAGGTTACAACAATCCCACGAGAACCGCCGGCGAGCTGACAGCGCTGGGAAGGAATGCGCCATGGCCCCGTTACAGCCTTAATTGGAAGCGGGCTCCGAAACGTGGCGTTTGTCACCAGTCGCGCCACTTTTGTTTTGCGTGCGGCAGACGTGTCAATTGGGCTGTTTTTCCCGTAATACTTGTCACGTAGGGAAAAAGTGCCTATTTTAAGGTGCAGCAACGCTGCAGTAAGATGCACAGCACGAAGACACAAATGGTGACTTAATCAGCGTGCATTCAAGCGGGCTGCATGTGCACAGGAAAGAGGGAAGTTTACTTCATGCAGACCTTCATCATTTGTCTTTGCGACATATTTGGCTGTTGTGCAGCATTACGCATTTATAGAAGTGACGTGCACTCTGCTCGAATTAAGCAGATTACTGTATTACATAGTACTCATTTGTAATTTTAATTTTAACAGATTGGTATAGTTGTAAAGATACTTTTTTTTTTTTTGAGATTGTAGCTCCTCAAGTCCTTAACAGAAATACCGTAAGAACTGTAAGTAGGTGGCGCCTTTTGCTAGACATGCCCAGGTTAAGTCAGAGGTCTTTTCCAAAAGTAATATTTCGGTGAGGTTGTTTCAATGGTTAGGCCGATTGCATTACTACAGAGATGCTTAGAGCATCTGGTCGAATTACACTGATTTATAAACTATTTATTGCAATTAAAATTTTAGGATGTATTTACCGTGTAATACTGTAAAGGTAACAGTGAGGGTAATAAACATACAGAAAACACATATTATGTTACAAAACATTTGTTTCTGTCGTAATTAAAATGAGCAACGGCGCCGAGAATGCAGACGCTGTGTGGCTAATTAAATTAATTGTGTGAACCAGGAGATGATGGTTTATTCAGACAGAATCCGACCGTGCCTTGCCTGTAGCCATGGAAGTGTCCCCCCCGTTATGTATAATTGATCAATTTGGTTAGGCGATACCTAAGCTTAATGGACGAATTTTATGTCTACGAAAAGGTGGTAAATATGTTTTCAATCAGATTTACGTTTTAATCACTGCAATCAGGCATCTGTTTGTAACGGGCAGGGAGTTACCGATTTTAGATGATAAAAAGACAAAGAAAAGTCTTTCATGTTTCCAGACAGTTGCAGCAGTCTCGTCTAGACAAAGAAAGCAGGTTGCTGAATCAGTCCTACACAGGATTATCTGAAAGTTTGGTTCCCCTCTACTCCGGTCTGTAGACCAGGTCTACCGAGGCTTTTCTCATGCAGGAAATGGTTTAACGGGCTACGGCTTTGAAAGAGAGAATGCATAAAGCAAAACGAGCTGTGTTGTTGTTCTCAATGGGCCATCACCTGCTCTTCCATCACCAGCTGGACGCACCTACAGCAGTGGGTCCATTGGATCCCTGGCAAGAGACCTTATTTCTGAAAGCCCAGCTGCCCCACCCTGTACGCTGTAGTTGTAACAAAATGGATGGTTTTGTAGAAAGATGGGTCAGCCCTCGCCAGTGCTCGGTTTCTCATCATTTTAAAATCATGGTTACTCTTTTCACAAAATCTTTTCGGTGGGCTGGCCAAGTAGGGCTAGTGAACAAAAAAGCTCTGCCTCAGTTTATGACTTTTTTTTTTTTTTAAATGGGGTGGCTGGTATTCAATCTATGGTGGTTGTGGACACCCTTTGCCACCATTTGCAGATGCCGTTGTTAGACAGAGCCTTGCATATGGCTCACGTTTACTTCATCTGGTCCTTTCAAACAGAATGTGTTCCCAAGCTGAGGCTGGGCTCAGCCTGGCCGTAAAGAGAAGGAGAACTCATTTTGTACTTCCCTCAGAGAGGTCGTCGGGCCGCGACTCGAGCACTGAGCCGTCTCTCCTGGCCTGTCTTGACTGGGCCGTCTGTGACGCCGTCCATGAAAATGGCACGTTTCCACGAAGCCCTACGCTGTCAGATGTGTGTACCGTTGAAAGCTGCTGATCTGGGTCATTCCGGAATGTTCCAGCCAAGCCGTCCTGCAGCACGACTGAGCGATGGCCTGTTGAGAACTCAGGCAGGCAGAAAAAAGTTCTAACATAAATAATTTTGCTGCTGTTTAAATTTGTCAACCGTTATTTTGTCCCTGAGTTGATCAGGTACCGAAACAACTCCAGGAAATGAGTACGTATGTGTGCAGTCTTTGACAACAGCTGCAGATGGTCAGAGAGGTTGTAGACCAGCGTTTCTCGGATAATGGCCTGTGGCCACAGAAGTCCCCTGCTTAATTAAATTCCATTTAGCTTTTATTCTCATTTTACATTCCAAAAAGCAAACCTTTCAGGAACGCCAAAGTAAACAATGTCTAACCTCTTCTTGTATGTAATTAGGAAACCTCATCCACTTTGTGCTGGTGTGGTCTTCTAAAAGTCAGTGACATTTAGACGGCTGGTATGTTGCAGCGGTCTTCAGTGATGTAGAGGTAATTGCCTAGGACACCTGGTGGAGTAAGGAGAAGACCTTGACTCCACGGTTACGAGGTGGCACTGTGTTGGCATGTGTGGGGCACCCCTGTTTCCTGCACCCCATGCTGGCTTTGTGGTTACCGCTGTGGATGACCTCGTGTGGATGTTGTGAGAGGGTGGCGTATTTTAAATAAATAAAACCATGTGGACTGACTGTTGGCTGAAAATGGGAGGGAGTGGAAAAAAAAAAAAAAAACACTCCAGTCAAAACAAACAGTGCAAACCTGTGTCTGTTAGGGTAATGGGAACCCACCTCCACTGCCCCCCTCTGCTAGGCATGGAAGGTGTACAGTCATCCTGTCTGCTTCTTTTCCAAATCTGTTGGCTGCCTGACAGCTGTAAAAACCTGCTTGGCACATGGACCACATCCTGCTTGTTGGCCTCATCTTCACTGTCCAATGAGCTGTGAGCTTTTTGTTTGGCGTGGAGAGCTGAGTCGAGATTGGCTGTATCCGAGCACCAGTCCCCGTCAGTCTGGCATCAGCGGCAGTGGGAACTGGATCAGAGGTAATGGGGAATGCAGGAGCCCCTCGGTCTCCACACACTGCAGAGTGTCTACACACAGCTCAGATATTCAGCCTAGGAAAATCTTACATGTATCATTAGAAGACTGATTAGACCAAGTGTCAGATACGTCGATGAAAGCCAGTGTTACCCCTCGAGGTGGAGCAGATGGTAGGATACAGGCAGGGAGTTTAGTGAAAATTCCAGCAACACTGTACATCAGGAAATTAATCAGGTGTGTTCCTTTCTGACAAATTAAAGGCACCTAGCTCTAGACAACTCACTTTTTTTTCTTTATCACTTCAGTGGTGTTAGATAATGGCTTTGGGTTTAAGAACAAATTTCCACACGATGGTCGTGTGAATAAATCAGCCCATGGGTTTAACCAGTAATCCCTAATTTTCCTGTCTAAATGCTAAGTATTTGGTAAATGCGGTGAATTTTGGACACTTCCGTTAGTGAGGCGTGTTGGCTGTCGCTGTGTCCAGCATGCACATGTGAAGATTGTTTCTAGGAACTTCTCACCCACACTGCAATCCATCAAAAGCATCCTAGGCCGTTTGCTATGCCAGGCTGGCTCCTGAAACCACTTATTCCACAATGTTCCATAACCAGGGGAGCACTGGCCTCCTGTGGGAGGTGATAATGAGAACACGGGGGGGGGCATCCCACTATGCAGGCCACTTCATGCTGGGCCCCCAGGTGGGGGGGGGGCATGCAGAAATGAATCAGGGTGTGGGGCGATGAGTCAGTGCACGTCAAGTGATCGTCAGAGACCCTGAACCAGACAGCCTGGGAGAGGCTTTTGTGTGTAGGGGCAGGAGGAGAAGGAGTCCTCCTCACCTCTCTGACTCACTTAGCTTCTGATATCTTCATCATCAAATCTTTTGTAGGGCCATTTGGTAATTAGAGGCCTGAGAGCTGCCTTTAAGGAGCTTCATCTTGGACAGACAAATGAAACTGAAAGACATTCCTCTTGAGAGAGTCTGCATCTCCTGGGCATTTTAAACATCTTCTCCGTGCTTTAAGCCAATGACTGATATGACTGTTGAAAATGGTGTTTATACAAATGGCTGTGGAGAAATCAGGCAAATAATTTTTTATGAGCTTGCTTCTCACATGCTAAATGTGTGTGTGTGTGTGTGTGTGTGTGTATAATATATTAAAAAATATATTTTTTTTAAGTTTTGCCTTTTACAGTATATTAGCAAACACAACACGTATCACTTCGGGTGTCGTTCGCAGTGAACAGCGGGCGAAGTGAAAGTGGGATATTTTGAGAGCCCTGAGGCCTGTGAAGTGTTTAAGGCAACTCCAACAGTGTGTTTGACAATTCCCTCAATGATAACCAATGGCTTCCTCTGTCCTCATTTGTTCACGCCCCTGTCAGTCTGTCATCACTCAAATCCTGTTAACCAATGAGCTGGCTGTTAAGGGGTGTGTGAAGTTGGCCTAAACACCATCCTCCATGCTTATAGTCCCCCAGAGTAGCCAGTCCAGAGCATCGTGAGTGGGAGGGGGTGCTGTTTATTTCTATAATGTTGCATGTCTTGTTATCCATCCATTCTCTACGCTGCTTGTCCAATTCAGGGTTGTGGGAAGCTTGGAGCCCATTTCAGGAGTACAGGGCAGGGGACACTCAGGGCAGGGTGCCAACCCACCACAGGGGACAACGTCTTATCCCTCCTCAAAGGTCTACAGGCTGGTGCCAGTGTGATTAGGGCCAGCGCTACTTGGTGGGCAGTGTGTGCCAACCACAGGAGTACTGACAGCCTGTAAGACCATAAGATGAGCCTGTCCCATGGCTGGTATTTCTAAGGCTTGATGACTCAACAAGAACATCCTGAGGACTTAGTGAGAATATTCTGGAAATGTCTGCTCTGCCCCATTAGTAGCCAGGCCAGGGCTCCACAGTGCGGCCCGTTGGTGGGGGCCCCCTCGCCGATCGCTGGTGATGTTTCTGGCAGTGCTCCTTGTCAGCAGCACCTAATCGTTTGTGGAGGCTGCGGCCCGCAGGCCATCACCGCTCCTACGGGCCGGGTTTGGGATTTATGAGCTGACGGGGGCCAGGAAGGCGGAGTGAGGGGCAGTGAGCACAGAGCAGCTACGTGTGGTGGAGGGATCTGAGCCTTGGCGGGTGTGGGGGGGGTTTGAGGCCGTGGCTCTGCAGAAGTGAGATGGATAAAAGGGACGGGGGTAGGGGTGTGGGGGGACCTCCTGAACAGCTCAGACAGGTGCATTAATCGAGGAACAAAAAGGAATAGAACTAAATTAAAGATGCTGAAACTCCCGAGAACACCCTACCACCAGGGCGGGGGCTCCTAAGCCCTTTAATCTGGGTCGGCTCCGCTACGCGCACTGTTTATGGAAGTACAAGCACACACCGGCTCACGCAGCTGTGACCAGGTTTCCGTGTTGTGCACTTTTAATAACGTTTGACGTTATAAATTACGTGTTTCGGAATATTGTCCAATGGCCTGAACTGAGTTTTTATTTTCTTCACAGAGTTAACACATGCAGTGCTCCCACCTCTGTGCTGGTCCTGCTTTGTATGAATCTGTGACCCAACATGTACACTTCCCACATACATGGTATGAAATCTCACACAACTGCACAGCCGTACATAAAGGGTATTGCTTGATAATGGCTAAACAGCATCTCGTTCCTGCCCCTCTCCAACAAGCGCGGCATCGCAGGTGAAAAGGTAAGTTTCATAAACAGCTCATAGCTGAAGGCAGCAAGAAAATTCTTTTCAATGCATTATTGTACATAAGTAGCATAATATTTTACTTTGATATTATAGCACAATTAACAATTATGTTTTTGTTCAGTAACACTACAGTAAAATAGCTCCACAGCAGGAGATTCGGGTTTGCTGTTGGACACGTGGCACTGGTGTCGACAATGACAAAGATGCAGGGGTGACCTGGCAGCTGCTGGGGTCAGTGGCACCCCCCTCTGGGCGAACAGGGATGGCGTGGCAAACGTGCTGGACCTGGTCCAGGCAGCCCTCTGTAGAAAGTGACCTGGCAACACCTCGCGTGATGAATGGACCAGGCCTGCAGCGCACGTTTCGCGCACTTGGGCTGGGAGATGCCTTCCTACTCTCTCTCACAACTGCACCCGTCTTTCTGTCATTCTGCCCTTCTGCTTTAAATCTGCGTCTGCTAGAGGTTTAGTGAAATATTAAAACTCCTGACAGAATTTGTCTGATGCACCTGCCCTCCCCCCTCAACCCTTTGCTGTGCTGGGAGGATGATGACAGCCTGCTATCACTTCTGTACCCCCCCCCCCTCGGTGTCATCCTTATGCTTGTTTCCTGCCAGCAGGATTTTGAGGAAACCCTAACCATGGGCTATCTCTGACAAAGTCTGCACATAGAAGCACCAGCCTGGCCAATGGCAGGCTTTGGTCATGATGATGTCACCTTGAAGTCAGCGCACAAGTTCAGTTGGCTTGCCTGGGCTGGCCCAGCTTTGGCTCACCACCTGAATTGTGTCGCTGTTGAGGACACAACGATGCCAAGAGATTCAGATACTTAAGATCGATGTTAAGGCAGATGCAGCTATGAGCATTTAGTGGGGAAGGGTGCAGCATGGGACGTTTACTCTGTGTGACTCCTACAACAATGATGTCAGGCCCTGGAGCCAGGGCAAGAGTTCAGTTAGTTCTGTGGCAGCAGTAGTAACCATTAAAACACAAAACATAGTGAAGTTAATATGTATGGGGTTACTAGGAGACTTCCTGACCAAATTGTTGGCATCTCTGAGGGAGCATGTATTGCTAGATTTAATGTACGCCAAAGGAAAAAGTGTTTTGCCAGACAACAGCAGAATAACGAGACCTCGGCTGATTAGTTCTATCGCCTTTCAGAAGCATCAAGGCCCGGCAAGATCCTCTGAAGTTCAGATCACACCAATGTTCTGATCTGTGGAGCTGAGGATGCAAAAGTCCGACGTGTAGACGTGCACCTTGGCTTCAGCCATGGATGCCCATCGTTTAAACTTTGCTGTTGTGTTCAAGCCAAACTTAATCAAGTCATTAAGATGTTTATCTTTCGCTCTAGATGGGTTTTCCGCCCATGTTCCACAGGCAACTTTCGTTCCGATTCAGAACACGGGCCTGATAAATCATGCCCGAACTCAGGCACTCAGGAGGCACTGCCTGAGGAACAATGGTCTTGTGTCTGTTACTCCCCTACTAAATATGTCCACGTATTGAAAATAGCTCTGGCAGTTTTATGGCCTTTTATGTTACGAGGGGCTTTGTCTAGCTGTAGGAAATCCACTCTTTCTTCTTCTTCCCCTACTCTCCCGTGACATCAACCCAGTACTATTTGTTTAGTCATTCTGTGTTGGGCTCCCAGTATAAAATTCCCCAGTACCTAAACACGTAACCCATTGCTACATTTTTCTATGCTGCCTTTTTCGTACGTTAACGAGTGAAGATGAATCATCTTGCACGTTCTGTACGTGTGTATGTACCCTTTGTAGAGTGCTTCTTTTTTCATTAAAGCTTAGTTAATTACTGAATGCATAAATCAGATTAGAAATTAGAGCAGAGCATTCCTCTGGAATGACATAGGTGGAGGCTTTCAAACACTTCCTTAAAGTGGCACGTGGAAGCTCTGTGTTTCAGCTTGTTCACGGGCTTTTCGTTGTCATTGTTCACAGTTTGATTATTTTAATGTCTTTTTTTTTAATAAGATAGGAATCTAGTCGCCTACCAAGGACTTCCCATTGTTTATGTTCATAAACAAGACGTCAAAAATAACTTGTAGGTAATTTTCTTCAATTCGTGGCTTAATGTGGACTCCTGGTTGACAAATTGTAGCAGCGCCGTTGCTGAGCACACCCAAACACACGGCGACGATGTGTTACGGTCCAGTTTCCAGGTGCATGACTGTTTTAGAATGCAGAAACCCAGTCCTGACAGCTGCACATCACAGCCTCTGCAGGATCCATCCGTCTGACAAAAAAAACGATCTCTGGTTTCAGTCTGTCTCTTTATCCCGTCAACTCATGTATTGCTCTGTGTATTTTCAGGCTCCCGATGCAAACCGACGTGGACAAAATCAATGTCACAAAGGCATGTTTGCCAAGAAAAAAGAAAAATTGGACTTCGTTTATGCACTGATCGTTTGTCTTTGTGTTATACAACAGGAATAATTTAATATACGTATGTTAAAGTAAATAGATTTTTGTGTGTAGAAAGCATCGCTGCAGTTGTGTTCCCTGTGGTGGAATCGTGCCTTGCACATCAACCTGTTGGAGTTTATGTGAAGTGAGCCATGGAACATTTTAAGGCTGTTGCACTTAGTAAAGTGTGTTAGAAAAGGGAAGCGCTGTGCCATCTGCAGGCGAAGGGAGCTTTGCGTGATTCAGCGAATGCTTGGCCATTGCCAGCTATCTGCGAATATTAACAGCCTTGCGCGCCGTGGTCGCCAATTAAACTGCAGTAAAAGTGTCGGGAGATGCCGTTGACCATTTGATTTAGGCTTTCGTTGCAACCAAATGGTCGTTTTACTGTAAAAATATGTAAGGCTACACGTGAGATACTGCCTTAAATGACCTGGAGTGTAAAACAAGGAGGGAGAAGAATATAAATTAAACAGATGGTCAGTTCTCTGGCCTTACAGCAACGTTTTGTAAACCGAACTCCTGAAAAAGTGTAAATGCCATTGCTTAACCGCAGTTGTTTCAGTAAAAAGCTTATTAAATGAACCAGTTAAAGTGGAGGCTATGTGTAAAATAAATAGCATTAAAATTCCACATAAGCAATGAGTCCTTTACAACACTCTGATTAAATGCAGGCTAGGCCAGTGTACAGTTTGGGCTAAAATATTATTTTGGGGTTTTGGTAAACATGTAACACCTCACCACTGCACTAGACCACATTTTCCCAGCATGTGGAAAGTACTCATGACCAAGTAATTTTAACGAGTCGGTATTTATCGCGTGCGTGCACATGTGCAGGGCAGCCTGAACCTGACTTTGAACATAATTGCTGCTTTGCCTCCTGTTTGTCTGCATTCAGGGCTCTTCTTGGCTGATTTGGGGTGTTGCCAGGTGACCGTCACCTGTCACTCACCACAGGAAAATGAAGTTGATGACTGAACCTTTGGAAGGACAGCCAGAGCTGGTCAGGGGTGGGCTGGGCTGAGAGGTGGGCTGGGGTGAGGTTACTGCCTGGTTTGGAGGTGGAGGGGGTTGGCAGTTGATGTTTACTGATTTTTTTTTTCTTCACGCAAACAGTATGCCCAGGAAACAGGAAATAGTTGGCAGCTGAGTGGTGGCAGGTTGGGTGGGGTGGGGTGGGGGGTTTTAGAAGCAGGGACTGCAGTGCCACAGTGGCGGAGCAGATCAGCTAACAGAGGGAGAATTTTGAGACCGTGAGACAGTAATGCTGGTGCCCTCCCACAGTTAAACACACCCCACTGATGATCTGCAGCAACAAGATCGGCAAAGGGTGTGTACACATTGTGTCCTATTGGCACCGTGCTGCCACAGCCCAAAGGAAAGGGTCTCCTTATCTCAGCAGTAGCATCAGCAGTACTATAGTGTTTCATTTAGCTCACTCACACAGACGGCTCCCAGGTTGCACTGCAGAGGCCGCTTGGGCTACAGTAGGTCTGTTAGAAGCTGAGGAGGTCTGAGCCCAGTGTGACCAAAGACTACAGTGTCTACACAGCAGCTGAAAGCTGCAGATCTGTTCGCCTGGGCATTGGACAGGCCTCCTGCAGCCAGTTTATACACAGCTGTGTGATTCTCGCCGTGTTTACGTGTGTCTGAAACCACCCTTAACCACTGCACCACCTGCTGGCTCACAGCAGCCACACAGTGCAGATGGCCAATTTGGAGTTCTGGCACAGGTGAGGTCAGTGCACCGCTTGTGAAACAGCACTCTCACTATTCCATGTTATAGCAGAGCCTGTGGAATTGGCCACTGTCAGAGAAAATCAAAAGTTGAAGATTTGTGCTGAGCAGACCCCGTGGTGTTCGGTGGTCAAAGGTTCGGCCTTCTGGGGGTGAAGTGCTGCCCTGCGTTTGCTTGTTGTGTTGCCTCATGTGTATAATTAGAAACATGCCCCACTCAGCCCTCAGGAAACAGCCATTCCTTGTGCCCCGTTTACAGCACAAAAGAAGGAAGGCCAGTGCATCTGGCAGGCATGTACTCGTGTTCTGTAATTGCAATCTGGCGTTTCACTGTTCCGATTTACAAGTAGGTGTGCCGTGCCTGCAATGAGGGGCGTAACAACCATGCGGCTCAGCTTGACCACGTGTGATCCGCAGGCACGATGATTGTTTGGCTAGTGAATTGGAACATTCGCATTCATTCTTTTACCAGACTCCTTTGTCGAAGCAACCTATAAATGACACATACACATTACAATGAAATTGGTTGTCTGCATTTAACCCATCCCCTGGAGGAGCAGTGGGCAGCCATTATTTGGCACCTGAGGAGGTAGTGCTGAGGACCTAATTCAGGGACACACTTGGTGGCAGTGGTGGGATTTGAATCAGGAGAGTGCTGCATTCCAGCCTGATGTTCTTCTCATTGAACCACCGGTCACCTTGGAAGACCAGAGAGCTATATTGGCAGGTTCTGGAGCTCTGAAAGTATCTGCTGAAGGCCCAATTATTTTTTTCAGTGATGTGAGTCGCAGGGTGTGGTGGGCAACACGCCCACCTGCAGTTTGCCAGCTCACTTCTGGGGGGATCTGGTTCTGCTGATCGCAGCGTGCCCGAGTCCAGCTGTACTTCACTTATTGTCCCAGAAGGCAGTGAAATCCAATCATGAGCTTCCGCCTAGGCTCAGAGAGTGACGCTCACAAGGCTGCATCCAGGCTGCTTCTGCTTCTCCAAAACTTCCCGGTGGCCCCGCAGCTCCCTGGGGAATGGGGCCTGTTCCACCACGTGTTGCTTCTGGGAGGGCATAACTTTCCGCCTACAGTTACAGGGTCCTGTAGCCAAGTGAGCATGGCCACAAGCAAAAAGTGAAAGCCAAGCGGAGGCGTCTGGTGATGTACCTGAGGACATGCTGAATGTGTGGGGTGAGAGTGTTGTTTACCAGGAGGTTAAAGGTGGAGCAGCATGCGCCATCCACAGCAGAGGGTTCTGGAAGAACACGCTCAATTGTTCATATGATACGCAAAGATTAAAAATAATCTGTGTGAACTCCCTGCAACACATTGCCAAAAAGTCCAGGTTTATGGTTTCTGAGCCAAGTTCTTAGAAAGAATCATTGTGATTGTCAAGAGAACTTTCATTTGATTCAAACGAATAATCCAGAGGTCGCGGAATCTTTGCAGAAACAATAAACTCGCTTGTGCAACGTTTCTTTCAACATCTGTAGCACGAGGGTGTATGAAGGAGAGAATTTCTGCAGTTTACAGTAACTTGTTCCTAGTCCATCCCTAATGTGAAGCTGTATTATTTCACTTCCTCTCCATTGCTACCAAACTGGGCCAGAAATTTTTGATGTCGGTTCCGTTTAAGCTCTCCTTCAATGGGCACATGAAGGAAATACAAAGCATGTGGGCTGTTCTGGTATGGTTTACTACCTGATCTGGAACCGGTTGTTACTGCGCTAGTCTAGGTAGGTCCAGTAACAACCTGCGGAGTTGGGTTAAGAAGGTTTTCCCATTAAATACAGTGCTGATTCAGAGCTTTCACTGTAATGAATGGCATGTGTCCAGCTGTGATACTCCAGTGGAGTGCAGTTCATATTTTAACATGTTCTGTATTTAGCATGACCAGTGCTTTACATGACCTTGAATTCTATATTTCATACCAGGGTTTTAACACTGGGAAACCTCTCAAGATGCTTTTTGTGGAAACAGAAAGGAAGGTCAATTTTTAAGGTTGACTCAACACTGGGGAGCCTGCATCTATCCATATATGGCCCTTTTGGGGGGGGTGTTTGTAAAGGAATCATAAAATTCATTGTGGTATGCCACCCGAATGTCCTCCACCAATTCCCAGGTGACCTTGAAGGTCAAAGAAACCCATAGATCCACATCCAGGGACTGGAGGCTCCTGTTGGACCATCAGAGGAGAGCTTTACAGCGAAACGGGGTTCTGTGGGAGCCTGTGGACAACAGATAGCAGATGTGTCAACAGATAGCAAGTGTCATGGAGACACAGAAGAATGGACTACACTCTACATGAGAGTTCCTCAAAATAGGTCTCTCCCCACAGCAGGGGTTCTGTATGAATAGATTGAGCCGGCGTGTGAACTGTTTGCATACATGCCGTGTGTGTATGTGTGTGGTAGGGAGGTGGCCTCACTGGCCCGCCCTGGGCTCCTTGTCCTCCCACGCCTCCTGGCCCGGGACAGGTAGCAGCCATATCCAACTCTGTTTGCTTTGGCTCTGTGAGCCAGACAGGTCTCTGTGGGAATTTCCTCAAATGACTTCCACTAGTGTTCAACAATGTCCCCCTACCTCTGGGGGGAGACTCAGTCAAAATGCCAAGGTGCAGCCCGCCCCCCCACCCCACCAAATAAAAAAAAAAAAACCCAAATGGATTTGTAAGTAGGCACATGTAGCCAGAGTGGACAGTCCTGGGAGCGAGTCCTGAACATTAATCTGAACATCTGCACCAACTAGTCCTGAGCAGAGAAAATTTGAAAAATTAAAATACAGAAAATGCAGAAATTAGCTCAATGTATTTTATTGAACCTTTTTAAGCAAAGGTACTTAATATCAACAAACACAATGTAATATAATGTAAAATGTCTTTTTTTTTAAACACATCTTTAAACACATTCTGTACCTGCAATATAAATGCACTGTACACAGTACGATACAAAAGCATAAAGGTGTTGAAATGTTGGCATTTATCATGTTCATAAAAACAAGGTGAGTTTGAGAGGTCCTGCTTTAGAAAGGGTCTCCCAACATCTGTTTCACATCGAGAGCTTTTCTGGAAGACCTTCTTGAATTTCTGCTTCTGCTGCCTGAATACAAATGTGGATACTCCTATTAAATTAAAGCTATTAAAGTTTTTCTTTCTCATATCTTAAAAGGTTTCTGTCTGTCCTGCTCCAGAGACTCACCATAAAGATGTATTTCAAATTTTTAACGTTTATATTTTGTTTCTCGGTATGTTTCTACAAATATGTCATTTAAAATTGTTTCCTGGCTTATTGTGTTTTTCTGTTTTGCCGTTTGTTCTGTAATCATGATTGTAATCAACATGATTGCAATCAACATGATTGCCGCATCAGTTACAGCATTTTATTGAACTGAATATTTGTTCTATTAAATTATTTGATATATTTAAATTAATAGGACTCTTCCAGTACTCTCATGTGTTATTAAAATTGACCCACAGATTCACAGAATTTATCAACAGGACTACAGACGTCCACTGAAAAGAACGTCAAAATTCTGTACTTCAAAATACATCAAATGTATTGAAGTATTGGGATTTAACCAGCTAATGAATAAATTGTCAGTTTAGAGAAATTAAAATGTAGTACTGATCCTAACTTGTGGCCGCACATCCATCTGTTATTGTACCATAAATGGCCCCAACCTTCAGTTGGCTGAAAATGTTCATTACTGAAAGTGCAGTTTTTCTAGCCTTCAAAAATATGCTGGCTTTGCAGTACAAATTAATGACCCAATAAGAGAATATGATGTAATACCGTGCTTACATATTAACATGAATGTAGCTGATCTGTAACTTGTAACATTTTACAGGGGCCTGAGTCCACATTAAAGGCAATTCCAGTGGTAAATTAGACTTGCAATATACAAGATAAAAGGTATCTTTAACAGAGAAACAACTTGAGGTCAAACTGTATGAGATAACACTCCTTAAAAATAAATTAGATTGAGCACAGCGTTAATCCATTTTATCACCACTGTTAAGGCAGGCCTGGTATTTGAGTTCACTAATGTGATGCCTTCCTCTCTAAGCAGGACCCGAGGTCACTCCCCTCTCTGAACAGCACACCTGGATCATCATCTCAGGAGGCGGACTGAACTGAATTACCTGTGCAGGTAGTAGTTGATAATCTTGTGAGTTGACACCTGTTGGACCAGAACCCCTATGCAGACAATTTTCCACATCAGTAAACTGGGTCATTTAAAAGGTCCCAGGTTTTAAGAACATATAAATTATGCCAGGATCAGAACAAAACCTCTCCCTTCCACTATCCAGTGATATTCAAAGAGCACATAGGTCTGGACAGACGGCAGGTTCCTCTGCATGTCAGTGTATTCAACAGTGCCTCCAGTCAGTGTGCAATCCCAGGTATTTTTCAGTGAAATTCGCCCACTGCAGCTGAGACTCCAGGTGTGATCATGCATTTTAACGCTCAGTACAGTTTCAGAACTTGACAGACAATCGCATGGACTCTCATTTGCCGCTGTGTGGTTTATCCGTGTCTGTGCCCACGGCCAGTGTGTTCGCCGCTTGCGGTCACACACGTGACAAGCAAAGGGAATCCCTTACTATAAAACACAGAGGGTCTCGGCCTGTATTTGGCCATGCACTACAACCTGAGCAAGCGAAGGTGTCCGTTTCTCTGTGTCCCTTTATTTCCCAGGGTTGTTGTTACACGGCCGGCTCGAGCTCGCCTTTGCCTTAAATGGCACCTCATTTGAAATGTGCGCCAAAACACCGCCAGTGTGTTTACCGAGACAGAGAATTCCTCCGGGCGTTAATTAGAAACTGCATCAACAGTAAGTCATTTTTGGGGAGCAGTGCTCAGACCAGGCCCTGTCCCGTGCTCAGATAGCAGTTCCTGCGTTTGTACAGGTTCCTGTCTCCTGCTGTCACTGTGCCGCCTGTCACCATTGTTCTGTCTGCAGGCCTCGGGTGAGCTGGCCTTGCTTTGGAGGAACAACCGGCTTACACCAGCCCCTGTTTACCACCCCCCCGCCCCCACCTGGATAAAATACAGCCACTGGCCCTGCCCCGGGGGAGAGGGCTTTCCTCGATAAACATTAATCACGTTAAGTGAGCCAGCTCACCGGGCTTTCTTCAGAATGTTGATATGAAAATTCCTGGTTGCTGCACTATAAAGAGTACATTCATAACAATAGAGAAGCCACTCAGTCTAGTTTTAACAATGCTCTGGCTGGCCTAATGTTAAAGGGACATCTGTGCAGCTATTCTGTAACTGTACACTGGGAAGGTAGCAGTCACTGAATAAATATTTGGCGTAAATAAAACCGTCTGAACGGAAGATGCAGATGTTTACCTGGCCTGCATGATGACGTGTCATGATTACAAAAACATTAACTGTACATGTGCGTGTGGGAGGCGGCGCGGTGGCGTGGCGGTTAGCACTGTCGCCTTGCACCTCCAGGCCTGGGGCTCTATTCCTACCTTGGGTTTGTGTGTGTGGAGTTTGTATGTTCTCCCCATGCTTGGTGGGTTTTCTCCATGTTCTCAGGTTTCCTCCCACAGTCAAAAGACATGCAGGTTAGATTGGTTGGTGTCTCCAAATTGCCCATAGTGTGTGTGTGTGTGCCCTGTGGTGGGTTGGCGCCCTGCCCTAGGTGTACCCTACCCTGCCCTGCACCCTGTGCTTCCTGGGATGGGCTCCAGGCTTCCCGTGACCCTGAATTGGACAAGTAGTGGATGGGTAGATGTAGATGTAGGTGGGGGTACGAACAAAATATCGTACATGAGTGGCTTTGCCTCTTTGCATGTCTTCAAATTGTAATTTTTACATGTGGGATTTTTCTGTTTTGTGTGGCTACCAGTTCCCCAAGAAAGCTTGAAAAAGTACGGCGTCTTCCCATGATGATTAACAAAAGCATACTTTTGTACCCATAGCCCCTGGCCTGGTGTTTGTGCAGTATGCACAGATGAAGCCCTCAGGTGAAGATGTAGGTTTGAAGGGATGGCATGGGGCGATGGGGGGTGGAATTGTAGTACAGGTTCCCTTCACTGTTAAACCACAAGCATGCTGGCAAGGGTGGGCACTACTCAAATATGAGAGCTATGCACATTATCTCATGGTCTTATGTTCAAACTTCACCAGATAGATTCAGGCCTTCTTCATCAACAGCAAAAACACTGTACATTACTGCTATGGGTTATGAAGCTAAGCTACTCCCTAACCTGTGTTTTAAAGGATCAGTGGAATGAGTGAGGTTAGGAGAAGTTGATAACTACTAATATCAAATGATTTATCAGGCACTGTGAAACATATAGTTACTTAAAAGATTTTGGTGGTAAAGACATACAATATGTTCTTACTCTATAAAACTCTTCCTGTCCAGCATAGGCCTCGGGTAATGTTGAGATTTAATCTCTGTGATGAACACGACTGTCATAGGAGAATCTGTGATGAGCCGAGGGTATTTTACGGCAGCCTACGTAAGATTCTGGCATTGTTGTTGCATTTTTTCATAATTATTCTTGAAATTGTGCTGACAAATTTACTGCAAACTGGCCTTCAACTGGCCTTTTTACTCTTAACTTCCACTTATAGTTTTTCAGTCTTACACAGAACATTTTCAAAGCTCTCATATGTTTTCACTTAAAAACGTACTGCTGTTGCAGAAATTGTAATACAAGAAAAGAGTTTAGGTCCATAAAATGAGAAGTGTATAATGCAATATAAAAAATAGTCACCAGGCCACTTTGTTCAGAGAATTCTCAAAAGTTCTTTAAAAGTGTTGAAAAATGTTTTGTTTCAGTTGTCATAAGGTAGTTATTAAGCTAGCAGCTGATAGTACATACTGTGTAAATAAAATACCATTAAAATGTGTTTCTGTGCCGAGAGCTCAGCGGTGTGTCGGACATGATGAATGGTACTGCATCTCCATCCTGATTTCTTTTTAAAGGGCAATCCATTTTAACAGGTATTAAAAGAGAATCAGTTCTTTTATATGAAGAATTGCATGGGTCCAGAAAACAAGGCCGTCCGTTTGGCGGCCTGCTTGTACCTTTTTTGAAAGAAAAGGGAGGTTAACCGACCGGGGCTCCATCCATCCGTCATACTCGCTCAGCGAGACACACAGAGACACAGAGCAGATGTGGGGGTTGAGCCAGCATGTTTGATTTCCCCTTGTGGAACACGTAAGCTTCCATCAGATAAGGCCGCGTGCAGCTGGCGGTTTCCACTCTCCCCAGAGCTCGGCTACAGTCGGATAATTCATGTGGGACTAGGTGAACAGAATACGTTTACATCTCTACAAATAGCTTCACCCTGCCTGCCAGGGAAGCCAAAGATTAATTAGATCTGAGATATAAGTTGCTTTGGCAGAAAATCCAGCTGTGTAAATTTAGCAATCACAAGTCCAGCTGTGGATGAGTGTCAGGTAATTCTCCAGATATGAATTGATACTTCTTCCTGATATTGAGTTGTGATATAGCGTTCATGCTTGCTAGCAGCGCCTCTCCAGGCGAGCCATAAATCTGCCTCCCCTGTCTTTTATGGTCTCCTTCATTATCTCCCCTTTCTTTCTTATTTAACCTTTGTCCTGATTTGTTTAATTCCTCCCGTCGTGGTATTTGCTCAGCTGGTTTGAGGAAAGTGCTCTTCTCTGGGCTTCTGTGAGTCTGTAAGCTGCGATTTGTTATGCTCTTCAAACGGCACGGGTTCTTTCTGATCCCCTTGTTAAGTCCTGTTTTATTATCCTTCTCACCTCCGAGGACGCTTCCATAAATCTCCCCTCCGGGAATCTTGGCTCTCAGTGACATTTTGGTCATCGTAGTGAAGCGCTGGGTAGCAATTTCATGTTTTGATGATCTCACCCAAACGCAGGCTGAGGTCTGATGGGTCAGATCTTTCATTTAACAAGGTGCCCTGAAGATATTTGGGATCCCTTCTGTGCAGAGTCTACACTTCCTCCTAATCTAAAGCTTGGTGAAGAGGCACCAGTGTAGCCATCTGACATGCTTGCCCAGTGTGGATCCTTGCTGTCTCTAGGCCATGCAATCCCAAATGCACGGGGGCAGATGTTGTCTCTGCAAAGCACACTCCACACTCAGAGGTGTGTCTGTTTACCTCAGAACAGTGACAAGGAGCTACAAATGCCATATAAATCCTCAGCTATTGGCTCAATCTGCTTTATGATACTAACAGTGGCTCCTTGAAATTCTTTAGTGTAAACAGAAAAACTACCGTAAATGTCCAGTTACTTTCCAAGTCAGATCATGGAGCAGGAGAAAAACATATATTTTAAAATTAATCAGTTTCTCTCTGATTATGTGTTCAGTGCATCTAATGCATAAAGTAATCAACACCCTCTTTGATCTAGAGTCTGTGTTGACTATACTTCCTTTAAGGAATGCCAGACTCCTTGGGATTTCCTGTCCCAGGGATACAGACAGCAGAGATCCCCAAGATTCCACAGTAGAACACCCTTGAAGTCTGATTAATTTCTTCTTAAATATTAAATGCTCTTGGATTACATGAGAATTGATTACAGTACGCTGTGGTGGGTTGGCGCCCTGCCCTGGGTGTCCCCTGCCCTGCGCCCTATGTGCTCTGGGATGGGCTCCAGGCTTC
>JABJVR010005795.1:0-13150 GCA_025773905.1 Chitala chitala | reverse complement strand
GCAGGGGACACCCAGGGCGGGGCGCCAACCCACCACAGGGCACACACACACACACACACACACACACACACACACACGTTGTGCTATTCATTTATTATTATTATTACATATTTTATTACTATGCTTGTTTATTCTCATTGGCATTCACATACAACCTTATTCAGTTTATTTAGTTCTTGCAAGGAACAAAATTTACGTTTTGTGGGATTCCGGACCTGTAAAATTGAAGCCAATTGTTGACATTTTTATGCATCTACCTCGGGGAATTTTCCCATTATTGTGAAGGATTAATTGGAAGCAAAATCTGAAAAGCTGCAGGGGTTGAAGATTTTTTAAATTTCTCATGCTGTATAACATTCTTATATGAAACACAGGAATATTATGATTAAATATTAAATACATTGATTAAAAGAAGAAAATTAAAGTACGTGCCTTAAGCAATATTACTGAGATCAGAAAAATACCAGTCATGTATGGAATGCATACAATGTACTGCCTGTAATCCTGTTCAGATGAAGCACAATGTTTCTTGGTGAAGACACAGAGTTTTTTTCAAATAACAGCTCAATGTTTTTTGGCATCAAGTATGTACAAAACATTGTTATATTGAAATTATACAGTATTACTCAGAATTTACTTTGTTTATCTGTAATTATTCAAACCACAAAGTGTAACATTTGGCATATACGTCTTTAGTTTAACATTGGCAAATGTACTAAATCAGGGGCAAAATGTAACTAACAGTCAAACCTGTAATTGATCGTGTTCATTTGGGTTTTAAGATCTTAAACATTTTTAATGAACCCGTTTGCATTATTTACATGAATCTGCCACAACTTAGGCAGCATAGGACTGGTCTGAGTACTGTTTGCACTGCCCTGTAAGCAGAGCTTCAGATGAGGCCCAGTCATGACAAATTGCTTGGATGATCCCACTGAAGTGCAGGCTTTCATGATCAAAAGGGTCTGTATCATGTATTTTTTATATCTATCAGGGTGAGCTTATGGATCAAACCCTCTGTGTACTCTGCTTTAGTTCTAAATTCACCAAATACTTCACAAAAAAATAACTTCATAGCATTTCTGGAAATTGAGTTGTTTTTTAAGATATTGAAGAAAACACTGTTTAAAGTTAATTTAACCAATCATATCAAAACAAACTAAAAACATCTTTTATGAACTCCAACAGGGGAACTTCAGAAATTTGGTCAGGGATTCCACGCTTATTGCAACATGGAGAAATTCAGCACCTCTGACAGCATTTTTTTTTCTACTGACCTCAGAAAAGAAGAGTTCAACGCAATGGAAAAGACTTCTGAAGTGCAACACGGCATGTTCTGAACTACAGCAATGCAGATAGTGTGCTGACTGAATGAGCCCTCGAAGCTTTGAAGTTGTAACAGCAGGGCTGATCTACATATGCACATTATGCGAGCAGTATTGAAAAGGGGAAGACAGACACGACATCCGGTTCAGCGTTATGGGACCTCAGAAGGTCTAACCATCACATACTCCACTTCTAATCAGGACTGTCTGGATGCCCAGTGGAACAGAACCAAGGCTTGAACTCCGCCTGAAATTTTACCTTCAACCAGAAGGTAAGCCACAATTTTGCTTTTGCAAGCTAATTATTTGTCATTGTGGTTCCTGTACACAACATAAAGCTGTAAAAGTATTGGTATGAGTTCTTTATTTAAGGTGTCATATCTCTGGTGTCCTTATTGTTTTATAACCTCTCTGTCAATTTGCCTTCCCCTCCTTCTATTCATCAATCTATTCATTTTCAGCAAATAGTGATCCTTTCAGGACAGCAGCAGTTTGGAGGCAGAACTGAAACGCATACGACTAAATGCAGGATATGCTCCCGGCCATTGCAGGGCCACTGACTCACGCCCACACCAAGTTAATTAACCTGGCAATTAAATAAGACAAAGAGTTCTCCCATCAGAACAGACATGACACTGGAGCTGCATTTTCTTGTTTTCATTAATCATTTGCACTTGAGAATTCCTTTGGCTTGCAACCTCAAGCCAGCCAACTGAACACAACACCTTTTCAATTTTACCTCAGACACCGGCAACATTTTTAGAAATCGTAATTATGCAATTTGCTGTAAAATAAACGTAATTGATCTAATTAAGCCATTTTCGAAAATAGGCATGTGCAATAAGCAAGAGGTGCCACAGAATGCTGTACCTGACAATCTGTACATGACACTGCAAAAAGCAGAAAAACGTGATGCCAACAGCAATGACTTAAAAAGCTCTTTCTTCAACTTGAACTGAACTTCGGCCGTCTGACAAGATGTGAAATAAGGAAGAGTCACTTAAAACATCAATATAAGCATGACATACTGTAGCTCCCAAAGTACATTTCGGGAATTTGCTTTCATTTGATCTTCATAAGGGTATAATTTAACAAGCAGATGGTACATCACTCCAAATGAATGCTCCTTCATATTCCTTAGTCAAGTGTTCAATTATAGGAAGCATACAATTAAGATCAAAACAAAGACAAAAATGCAACAGTGTTATACTTGTGGGGAGAAAATAGCATGGGAAAATTGTAAACGTATATAGAGGCTTAGCGTTTGTCAATAGCGCCTTTCAGAAAAAAGAACAGGGAAGGTATTGCCGATGTAATGTCAGATGGTTTTCCTCCAACAGCTTCTATAATTAATCCATGTAATTGGATGCACATAGTTACAAACAGAGAAATTATAGCCACCTTCCTGAAGGAATCTATAACGACATTCAATTAAATCTGTTCCAGCACCACCTTATAACACAGACTGTATTAGTTAAAGGAACATGTTTTATCAGAGGGAATTGGTGATGTCAATATATTTTGGGGGGGGGGGGTATGTAGAGAAGGAATTGTATCTTGTCAACTCAATTTCAGAAATCAGATAAATCTATATGTAAGGACTCTCATATGGTGTTGAATTGAAAATAGTAGGTAAGGGGGGGGCACTGTTTCTTAGAAATGGATACCAGAAATCCTACCAGTTATATCAAACAATGTAATACAACCATCCATTCTCTATACCACTAATCTACTCCAGGGTCATGGGAAGCCTGGAGCCCATCCCAGGAGACACAGGGTGCAGGGCACCGACCCACTCCAGGTCACACACTACAGGCAAACACCAATCAACCTAACCTGCCCACCTTTGGACTGTGGGAGGAAACCGAAGAACCCAAAGAAAACCTGCCAAGCATGGGGAGAACATGCAAACTCCACACTCACAGACCCGAGGCAGGACCACCACGCCACCATGCCACCCAAAATGATGTAATTAATTATAAATACTATTCAGGGTACTACAATAGCTTAAAAGTATGTCTTATTATATATATATAACACTTAGCACAGTGTATGCAAAACATTGCTATGTTTAACAAGAAAATCTAACTGGGGCCATAACAAAACAGTCTAGTATAGGTAAATTGATATCATTAGTAGCAAAGCAATAGGAGATAATGGCACTGTGGCTTAATGATGTCCCATCATTCGTTACGGAAAGCCCACAAGCATGCAAAAGTACGAGAGTGTATGTGACACATTGTTAAAAAAAGGGCATCAAATGATTCAGCCCCCAATGGGAATTCATTCTACATCTGAAGTCCATATCTCATCTCCAGATAATCACCATCAAAAGGATCCTGTATTGTTTTACATTTCCCCTAAAATTGAAAATATAATATAATAATGGGGTACAGCAGGACAATGGGAGAGGGGAGCAGTAGGAGAGTAAGACAAGCTGACAGAGGGACAGCAGTATATTTCTGAATACACAGTGTGTGTCTATACAAGCGTTCTAGGTGAGGAGCCCACAACATCAGATCACCTGCCAAACCAACAGTGGTATGTCAGCCAAGCCCTGGACCTCTAACCAAAACACTGATTTTTCCCAAGTCATGAAATAGGCTTTTGTACCTTTTACTGAAGGTCCCTAACCCGGATTACTTCCCTGAAAATTTCCAATTCTACAAAATGATAAATTGCAACCCACATACAGTATATACCATACAAAATATTATATATTATATGCAATAACCCTGTTTCCTGGGAAAAGTGATTGTTATCTACCTGTTTCTAGTTTATTGCACTTGCACTGCAGAGGTCACAGTGAAGGCCACGGTCACACCTGAAACCAGAAGAAGTGGATGATATTCCACAGAAGAGCAGCTGAAAACCACGATAAGGCCAGGCAGACAAGAACCCGTGCAGGTGGCTGGCAGGAAAAAAGGAAGACAGGACAGTGGATGAGTTACATAACTAAGGAGTGCTCATAGCCATCAAATACACATGGTTAGGTGCAACAGGACACATTGGAAAATTTGGATCTTAATTACAGAAAATGAATTACAAATCTGTATACTATATATATATATATATGTGTGTGTGTGTGTGTGTGTGTGTGTGTGTGTGTGTGCGTGTGTGTGTGTGTGTGTGTGTGTACAGCTCTATATACACACCCTAGAATGCACAGTATATGATGTAAATATCAGGTGGCGTACATTTTCACTTGCAGTTTTCCGTGCATCCCCTAACAGACGTCTTGAGCTTGGTGTTTGCCCTGTCCATGGTGTCCATGGTGTTCCCTGCCTTCTTCCTTAGGTTGGTGTTTGTATGTGATAAACAGACAGAAAGACAGGGGGACACATAATACATAAAATCATTATTATATTTTAATTTACCTAAAGTAGCAGTACTATCCCTATACAGCCTATAAGTGGTTTAATTGCGCCACCTAGTGCCCAGATTTAAGCTCTCCCAGTGGAAAATGCAGCATAAAACAGACAGCTTTCAGACAAGCAGTGACAGAAACCCACATCCATAGACGATAATGGGAGTATAATTGCATTCGTGTCCAACAGTTATGTAGGAGTAGGGGCAAAGACGACTGTGACTGCAAAATGGCTGAAAATTGCCTTTGTGTCAAGTCATTCTTAGCTGTCCATGTATATCAACCCATTTCTACCTGCTGGACATTACAAAGGTCACATTTACTTCCTGACAAGTAGAAACCATGAATGTAAGGGTGAATAAAGTCACATATCTAGGTATTGAGTATAATATTCCCCTCATAAGCCACATGCCACACTATCAGGCTTCACATAAGACCAGTGCTGTGATATAAGGCAAAATACAGTATATGCATTTGGACCTGAGGGTGAATCTACCGACGTTCACCTTCAGTCAGTGTACCTCTGTGGATCAACCATGTAACACAATATTTTAGGACTCTATCTCCATCCAACAATTATACTCAGCTGATCTCAGCTGGTAGCATGCCCAGGAAGGGCTGGGCAGCCAGTCAACCTTGGACCCCCAGAAGTTTTTTTCTCCACGCTGTGGAGTTTTTGGTTCCTCTCCTCTGTTGTTGTCTGGCTTCATTCATTTGTATTAATTCCGCAATATCTGCAATTTCTTGTGTAAAGCACTTTGAGGCATATTGTTGTGAAAGGCACTATATAAAAATAAATTGAATTGAATTGAATCTCCATCATTAATTGACACTTCCTGTTAATGCAAAGGAAGTTAATGCATTAATAAAATATATTCTTCAGACTGGGTTAAATAGGATAGTTTAACAAGGTTAAACAACTGGATATTTCTTGGTGCAATTTAGGTCCTACATATGAACTCAGAGAAAGACTGAGCCCATTTTTAACTGACATACTTTTGAGTCTGAAACCAAATTTGTATCATACACCCAATTTCACTGTGATGTCTAAAATACAGTATATACAATTTTCCCAAAAAAAAAAAAAATTTTGTCCCATTCCTTGATTTTCTTATCCTTATACTGTATGTTTTCAGTTATTTAAACAATGTAATAACTGAAAACAGTGTTACATTGATTTTACATTTTGATTTTTTAAATTATTATTATTGTTAAAGAAACACATATCCAACAACCAAATACCCACATAAAAATGTAATTTCACATTTATTTATTTAACCATATTTTGTGATAATTATGTTCAACAGATCGAGTGAACACAGAGCCTGTTGAGTCTAAATCTCCCTCATGCTGACCCACACCACCAGAGTGAAGTAGCACAGTCGGCACCAAGTTTGTAGATGCATAATGTGCCGTGATCAGGAAATTCCAGAAGAGATGGGAAAAATGTCTGCTGAAATATATCAGTCTGGGAAAGTTTACAGAGCCATTGTCTAAAACTCTGAATCACAGCAAGAATGGTTATCGCCATATGGGGAACACTTGGCATGGTGGACGGCCTGCCAAAATTTCTCCAAAGGCGCATTGAACTCATCCAGGAAGTCATAAAAGGTCCCAGGGGAATATCCAAAGAACCGCAGACCTCTCTAGCTAAGGTCAGTATTTATGACTCCGCAGTGAGGAACTGGATGAAAGTTGGATTCATGAGATAGTGACCTAGTGTAAACCACTGCTAAACGAAATAAACCTCATTGTTCATGTTAACCGGCAAAAAATCCCCTCAGTAAAACAATCGCCAAAAGGCTGAAAATACTCTGGAATTTCAAGGGTGCCTTACCCTGCTACCTATCCTTCCTTTCATCTTACTGACTTGGATGTTTTCATGCTCATATTAATTTCAGACAAGTAGAAGTACAATTACGGTGTTTTCATAAGATTCCCCTTGTAGATTTTCATGGCACGCTGAGATAAAACAATGTTATATTGAAACTCTGGAGGCTTAGATAAAAGACTAAGCACCACACAAGAAGGAAGTAGTCACATGAGCATCACTACGTACACACTCACACACACACACACACACTCACACACACACACACACACACACACACTACTATCCACTCAGTTAAACAGACCATCTCTACACACATGCACACACATACACACACACACACACACAAACACACAGTACTATAGCACCCAGTTAAACTGAGCATCTCTACATACTCAAACACAATATTATAGCAGCTAGTAAAATAGAGCATCTCCACACAAACACTACTGCAGAAACCAGCTCCATAAACTCTGATTTTACTTTACAGTGATTTCAGTTGTGAACCAGCACTGTGAGGAACAACAGTAAAGTGTTTCCTGTTTTGACACCTTCATATACCCAGCCATCATTATTCAGTACATGGTCCGTCACAAGACAGGACCATATAAATCACAGGGCAGGCTTGAAACAGGAGTTAATTTATTCATAATCAAATGAGCAGTCATAAGAAAAAAACTGAAGAAAGTCAGAATGTTCTGTGTGGATGTTCAGGATGACGGTCAACAAGAAACAAGGGAAAGGACTAGGCATGGGGCCTCAGGATGGAAACAAGTTAATTGTCAGCAACAGAGATGAGATAAGTGATTAGCAACAGAGACAAGGAACTGGCAAAAATGCTAGCTGAATTACTTTTTTATAACATGGTTTGACAGCGAATCGCTGACTGAATTAGGCTGTTGGGAAGAAAAGTTTACCACAGCTATACTTCATTGTCTTGACGGCCTTGCAATGACTTACAGCTTGCACTGTCCCCTAGTGGCAAGTCCAAGGACAGCGACAGTGACAGTATGTGAAGTGATAAATGAACGGTGCAGTTTAATGTTTTCTCTAAGTATCAAAATTGCTGTGAAAACTTTATTAGCCCATGCATCAAAAGGTAATTACAATGTGTTTATTACACTTGCAAATTAAATTATCTCAACTCCACGTGCACTGTATAATATATCTCTTGGAGACTTGAATACTTATACATGTATATAGAACATTAACATATAAAATATAAAAACACAGCCATGCAATGCTGTCGCTTTTTTTATCTCTCTGTTTATTGTGCTCATTTGATTTGGAAACTGTCACTGTGTATAACGGTAGGAATAAAGTTCAAAGGAAATCGTGAAAGAAACAAATCTTTATAGTTCCTTGTTTTTAAATCATTGCACTCCATCATCCAACATCACACAACTAAAGCTGTGTGTTGAATATAAAGCAGCACGTGAAATACCTGAATTTTAAAAATGGAAAAGGGCTACCTCTTCTAAAACCTCACATACTTCTTAAATTCCTAAATATACCACCTGACTGTCTCTCCCTCTAAGGGCAGCCAGCTATGCTATTTCAACACCTTAGTATTGACATACAAGATCACTAAGGGACCCCCCAACATATATTATTCCAAGAATCTACTGTACTATAAACCTGACACCCCATCAATATCACTACAGTGAACAGCCTCAGCTCATCTGACACTTCCAACCATAAGAGGCTGAAAATCTAAATTCTGTCTGTTTCTAGCCACTGTGAAGTGGGGTTGTCTGTCAATGTCAGAACTACAACATCTCACCTGTACTTCAAGTAGACCGTAAACTCTCCTGAATTTTAGCCTGAACTTTACACCTGAAATTCTAATACCCTTCATCAAAAAGTAATTACACCATTTTCTTTTAGCCTGTCTTTACTCACTGAATGTAATGTACATATGTTCATCCGTGGTTTATGTTGGAAATTGCATCAAGGTTACAAATTAATTAATTAACAAAGAGGCTTCACTTAACTTGGAGAGGCTTGTGTTTAATATGTTGCATGATCCTCTCATGTTAGAGAGAATGATATTTTAATATTCGATACATGTAATAATCCTATTAAGCACTTGCATTACTTAAATACATGTGAAGTTTTACGTTTCTCACATTTTCAGTTTGGTGACATATTACAACATAGTTTTATTTACTGGTTTTCTTTGAAAGACCATGCTGAAACCCAGTGTTCATGCAAAGTGTGGTTTAAGGCAATTCCATCTTTTAATATCCCAGCACTTCATGGCCAGACAGTTCTGTTGTTTACGTGCCAACCATTTAGGCCAATGATCATGGATTACAAAAAATGGTCTCTGTTTCACGTGGACGAGGAGTTTGACAGTCTGTACATGTGCAAGTACTTTGATTACTATGTTAATCCTGTGCATTTATTTAATTTTACTTAATGCATTGACAAACTTTTTCTAAGAAGGAGCCAAACACTTCACCTAGCTGCCTAAACATCCCATGATACAAAGAAGGTTGTAGGACTGCTGAACTACAACATCATGCCAAAGCAAAATGTGATTGTTTTACAAATAACAGCCACTTATGTGACAGAAATTATACACTTTATGTAAAGCCTCTCTAATGGACACTGAAAACATTTTGTTTCCAATCTGCTAAAAAAAAATCCTCCAAAGCTCTTGTTCACCTTGAAAAACCACAAAAAGGATAGCTGCAGGAAAATAATGCAGTTAGTATTTAACTAATTTATCTTTCTTATACATTTTAAAAATCTGTTCTGCAATTTCACGTAGCACTTTATCGTGACTCTGACTTAAGCACCCTTGTCTGCCCAAACCGCTCTGCGTACGACATCAAAACTGGATAGCAAGTACATTTTTACTTACATCTACTTCCATGAAGAATTCAAAAGCATATTTAATTTCTTATACTTATTCCATTTCAGTGTAGCTATGCTGTTGTATAACTGAACACACAGATACACCGAAACTTCAAAATGCTACGGTGTATTTATTTACAGTGAAGCAATAAATTTTTAATTAATGCATAATTTTATTCAGGGATGATGTCCATTGTGAAAACTCTTCCTGTACCATTCCTATGCTGTATAGTGAACTGGTTCAGCTCACTGATCCCACTGAAGCATACATTTCCCCAAAGAGCAGACAGAGTGGACATTGCATCCAAAAAGCACACTTCGGTATTATTTACCCTAAACAGAAAGAGGAGTTGCAAATTTCTTCTAACAACAGATATGTGCTAAAGATGACTGATTGGCTCTCCTCAGGCAATCTGTATTGCATTTGCCTGTATGGGTTTTCTTTGCATCCTCAGATATACCCCAAAAACCCTAAGGCCTAAGATATGTGGTGTTATCATTTATCAATACAATTTAATGTAAGTGATGAGTAAAACGATGTTAACACCAGGTACTTGCTACTGAAGCCTGGTTAGAGAAGAAATTTGCTGTAGGGTGACAGCAAGGAGGAAACTAGATCAGATGCTTTTCGGCTATTTTGCTGAACAAAACACTGTGATGTGAAACCCTAAGGCAGGGCACTGATTTGATTTGTCTTTTGACATGGGCTTAAAGGAAGCTCAAGGGTATGTTTTCTGTTGTTACATTTATTTATTTGCCATATTTACCTAAATATAGGTGCACTTATTAAACTTTCATTGCCTGACAACTGAGAAAACTTAACAATACAATACATGTATTGTTTGACAAGTTTATTTAGAGCCATTGTTCCTAACCTGGGGTTTGTGCCCTCCACCTCAAGGGGGCACCAAAGATTACAGGGGGTGGGAAAGGCTTGTCTGCTCTGAGGTTATGAGATTGTGAAAATTTGATTTGCAAGTGTTTAATAAAATCATAATAATGCACTTAATGGACAATCAAATGTTTGCATACAAAAAGATCTATAAAAGGAAAAAGAAAAACTAATTGATGTACATTTTGACAAAATTTTGAAATGAATCACTTTATTGTTTAGGGGTGTGTGTGTGTGTGTGTGTGTGTGTGTGTGTTAATGTGAGCGGGTTGGGGGGGGGCTCAGCTTTTCTTAGATACAAGTAGGGGGTTCTCCAAAGTAAAAAGGTTGGGAACCACTGATTTAGCAGAATCCCTAACTTTGCTTCTCTCTGCATGTGTAAGGACATTTTTGTTACAGCAGCCATGGCAGCAATTTGATATCGAGGGGGCAAGCATTTATGAGTGGGGGGATTGGTATGGAATGTTCTAAGTTGTGAACACACACACACACACACAGACACTGC
The DNA here is from genome assembly GCA_025773905.1 of Chitala chitala. Taxonomy (NCBI): domain Eukaryota; kingdom Metazoa; phylum Chordata; class Actinopteri; order Osteoglossiformes; family Notopteridae; genus Chitala; species Chitala chitala. Next base: position 2,368 of record JABJVR010005795.1, on the reverse strand, counting down.
CAGCATGTAAAAAGTAAAACGCCTAAGGCACCAACCTATCGAAGTATACACAGACACACTATAGCAAATTTTTTGAGCATCCAATCCACCTAACCCAGTTACCCTCTTTCGTTTGTGGGAGGAAATCGGAAAACCCGGAAGACACCAACACAAGCACAATAAGAATAGGCTTCAGAGTGCCGAGTCAGATTCGAGCTCACGACCCTGGATGGTGTGAACATTTATATATTTCCATTTAATTAAACAGCCCTTGTTTCAGCAGTCAACACCAATATTTTTATTTATTTATTTTTAGGTATACCGCATATTCGGTCTCAGTATTTCTAAGATCCTGCTTTCATCCAAAAATCTTCACAATGAAAAAAATGTACAACATATATAATCTGACATACAGTACACGTTATAAAATCTAGTGTGTTATAGGCAGAATAACCTAATTACCTTTGTGCATAAAGAATACTAGCTCCAAAATTCTGCAGTGCTTTTTAAATTATTATTGAAATTTTGTGACAAGGAACGCATTTACAAATAAGACCGAGTACATATGTAAATGTAAAGCGGTTACACACTATGCCATATAGATTCAGGTTAATTTGTAACGTATTCGATGCATAACAATAACAGGATATCGCAGCACGGTCTGAAACTTGCGAGTGTTAACCAAAAAAGCTCTGAACTGAGGAACCTTTATGAGCACATTTTTAAGACATACAAACTTTTTTTTTTTTTTTATTGGACGACTTTTAAAACGTTACTGAAATTTATATTGGAAAAATGCATGTCCGTTTCTTATTTAAAACCAAAAAGGCACGTTTGTACAGGATACACGCCTCGCTTCATCATATCTTTCACAGTTGTAAATTCTTAGGCTGCCTTTGCATCTGCACCAGCCGCTTAACCAGAGACGTTACACTAACATTATCTGGCAGGTCGAAACATTATGGATGAAAATGGTACAGGAAAAAAAAAAAACGCATAAAATACCAGGTTATGCGTACTGTGTACGAACCTATTAAATATTAACGCGATAATGGCAGCACTCGGGAATTTCCGCGCATGCGCTGCATAAGTCTTCGGGGGGGGGCATTACTGTATTTCGCTTTTGTACCGACGTACGTTTTATCCAACTTGTATTTTACATTTGCATGGGTATTATTTTAGGAACATATTTATATGCAATATGTTTTTCCTCACAGAAAGAGTTTTATACGGCCATCGTCAGCACCGTTTGAAAATTGTTCCATTTTACAAGCTGGAAGTCATAGACGTGGGTTTGTGAGGACGTGGATCACCATGCATTGCATTACTTTGCGTTATTTTAATCATGATGGATCGGGTGCCGTATTAGCTTTTGCAATACCTTAACACAGAGGAGACTGCCCACTAATTATATTACAGTGCCTACTATATTGACAATACAGTCTAACCACGGTGGATGACGTGGAAGGTGTTCCCCCTGAAGCTATTTAAGTATAGCGCCCCCAGTGATAATATTTCCATTCTTGCAACTTTAACACTTTGTGTACTGTAGTTTAAAATATTTTTACTCTGTTGTTGAGATCCTGACATAGGAATTAAATATAAAAATATTATAGGATTCTAGGGACAGCTGGTACAATTAAATAAACTTTCAATACTGTCAGAATACATTCCATCAAAAAATTTAGAGGAGGTTATAGTATAAGCAATGCAAACATTATTATTTCTATAACGCGATTCATGCGTTCCGCGAATACGTCATGAAAAATCGTTCAAAAATAGCAGTGTTTGTAAAAATAAAAATAAAAAGCGAGGCCACTGAAAACCTAATCAATTATCAAAAGCAAAAGTTTGCCATTAGTCGTCATCATTAACGCAGTTACTGTTGGACCCATTGGCATATGTTCAATAAATTATACATTATACAGTTTTTGATATTTTAATAATTCTTGCTTAAATAGGAAATCCTCATTGTAGTATTTTATTTCATAACATTTTATATCGTATCTCCTGTGAAGCTTGTTATCTGGGTATAGTCACGCCAGCTTTGAGGTCTCATATAGTTTATAGACATGTGCTATTTTAAGTATACAGAGATGGTTCTGCGCTCTGCTACCCAATTGTTTCCTTCATTATAGAAACCCCAACAATATCTCGCATCCTCCCTGCCAAGTTAAAACCGTTTTAAAACAAATGACTTAACATAACAAAAACTCACAAAAAACTCGCATTCGACACTTGAAATTTAATCAACGGTAGGGTTCTCACGTGTTTTACATTGTCCACTTGTTATATTACGCCAGTGTAGAAATAAAAATTTAGACTGTGTTCCTAATTTAAGCCAGTCCAGCTATGATAGTCCTCATGTAAAAAAAAATCATATATATAT
>JABJVR010005794.1:0-13150 GCA_025773905.1 Chitala chitala | reverse complement strand
AACCTGCATGTCTTTGGACTGTGGGAGGAAACCGAAGCACCCGGAGAAAACCCACCAAGCACAGGGAGAACATGCAAGGACAGAAACCATGACACCCTTACATTTTTTTCTTCAGTTTAATCAGCTGTCAGAAGAAATTATGCACAATAATTTGTGAACACATCCCAGTTCACCTTTATATAATCAAATACATTTTTTTGCTATAACAAACAATTCTGTTTCACATAAATATCACAGGTAGAAAGGCTTTGAAGATATGAAGGGTGGTCATCAAGCTAATTAGGCAGTCAGTATGACCTAGTATGTCATGGTATTGTTCATCTCATAAGATGTGCAGCAAGTTCACACATGCTTGTGGGTTTTTTTAATTTTTTTTTTTTTATAGCCTCTGAGTAGAGCATCTAACAACACACCTACACAGTGTACTTTTGAAATGAGGTTGTGTTGACAGGTGATAAATGTTTTCAAGTTAGGAGTGCCTGAATGTATTATCTTTATATTCCTATCTCTCTCTTGCTGTATATTAATTAATCAGTCATTTAGCAGATGCTTTTATCCAAAGCGACTTACAACATTTCATATCTATTACAATGAGTTAGTGCTGGGTGTCTTGCTTAAGGACACACCAGGTGGCTGGGCTGGGATTTGAACTGAGAGACTTCTGCATCCCAGCCTGATTGTTCTGCCAATTGAGCCACCTGGCCACCATATATATGTATATTGGCCACCAAATATGTATATTCATTTCTATGTGCTTAAACTATGTCAATGGCCAGAAAGATCACATGGTCTCGTGATCTCTCAAGAAAGCCCATTCAAATGACGACCGCTGTATGACCAGTTAAAGGTCAGCTATATCATGTACGATTTTGTTATTGCTGCAAGTCTCAAACAGCAAGTTTATATTAGCTCTTAAAAGTATAAATCCTAAAATAATTTATTGTCAAAATATTTTTAAGAAGGTCCTGAACAGATCCTGTATTTTTTTTTGTTCCTTACTCATTAATTAGGACTGGGATGATAATGTGAAGGTCACACCTATTTATACTTAAATTGACAAGAGAATGGAGTATAAGAATAATTTAATTTGTTGAAATAAGTTCATATAATTATAGCATATGTAACTGACACAATTTATTACTGTACAAAGTCTGTTTGGAGACACTCCCTATAATGTACTACTATACAGATTAGCATAAATTACTTTTATGTACAAGCACACAAACACAAAACCAGGTTGAGTATGTGTGTATATGTATGAGTGTGTGCATGTGTGTAAATCAGTGGGCAGTGACTGTACTGTACCCATCAGACCTGGCCTGGCAGGTCAGCAGGCATGGACGCCTATTCTCAGTGGGTGCTCCCAGACAGGAGGCATCAGGAATGAGGGCCGGCAGAGTGGGATCCATGTGGAGGTCGGCTGGCTGCCAGGGAGGCAGGCTAGTCAAGGTCTTCACATAGCCACAGACCAGCCATAACTAAACAGTCACACACTTTCTGACAAGCTGGAACTCTGTCCTGTCTGCTGGGATCAGAGCCTGCACTCACTGAGGGCAGTGACTCAGGGCATGGCTCTCTCCCCTGACGCCCACATCCTGTCACGCCTGATTCCGAGTTTCCACAGGGAACTGTTAGCTCAAAACCTTATGCCTAAGCACACAAGCAGGTAAAGGCTATGTGCGAATAATGCAGAGGTGCCGTGCTTGTTGAATGTAAATAAAATTTTACAAGGATTGTGTAAAACTTTACTGCAGGCATGCGCACACATGGACCTCTCTTCTGTTTTACTGCATATCTTTTCCATGTGTTACTGTTTGGGCTTGTACTCAATCAGATTAAATTTCATTACACAGGATGCATACTGCTCTCTCTGTGCATATATTTGTATTTGTACTAAATTAGATTTCTCAGTGCACAGAGATCTTTTCATTTATTTCTAGAGCCAAGACGATATTTTGTGTGCTTTCAGTGTAATGTTACTGGACCTTGAGAAGTCTCCTATTTCAGAAACACACAACAGGTGGCACAAGTTAGCATCAAACTACATTCTGTGGGGACCTGGAAGTCCCAGTAAGCCCTGGATATTTCTGTTTTTTTATTCCAGTAAAACATTTCTGTGGTTTGTTCTATATCAGTTTACTGAACGCACAATACACATCTGTCATGTGGTCAGACAAATAAGCAAAGGCTTGGTTTGTATTAAACCTGATTGTGTTTGCCAGTAAACAATTATTTGCACTCACATCTTCTCTGTGTATTAAATTTTGTGAGCTTATTGTATGCAGTAATTTAAAAGCTGTTTTCATTTTTACATGCAGCATTGTTATACCAATTTATGAAAACAAAAAGCTTACTAATAATAATAATTATTATTATCTTTCAGTAATCATACAGTATGCAATAAAGGTTTTTGAGGAGGAGGCAATCAAGGATGCAAACCACTTCCATGTACCTAGGCAGCATCGTCCTGAAGACAGGAGGAGGGACAAATTATGTGGTCCAGAACTACTCTTCTCACCTTCAGCATCCTGAAACCAATTTGAAAGAGAAAGAACCTCAGCTGTCTCACCAAGTTGAGACGATTCAACACAAATGTCAAGTTGGTGCTGCTGAGTGGGGCAGAAACCAGTCGATGAACCAAGAGCCTGGATCACAAGCTGCAAGTCGTCATCAACAGCTGACTGAGATCCTGCGTATTCGATGGCTAGATAGTGTCTCAAACCAAGAAACAATTGGGCCATCACCAGCGTTATGCAGAGGAAGAAGTGGAAGTGGGTTGGGCATGCTCTACACAGAGGACAGTACGGCATTGCTCACTATGCCTTTGACTAGAACCACCATAGTAGGAGAAAGAGAAGAAAACCAGCTCTAACATGGAGAAGAACCCTGCCAGCAGAGCTCAAGATGGTCAAATTATCCTGGGAAGAAGTGAAGGGGACAGCCCAAAGCAGCCTGAGAAGGAGATCTGTAGTGAAGGCCCTAGATCCCAACAGGCCAAGACAAACAAAAGGGATTTGTAGTCAAGGCACTGGGTCCAGACAACCTAAGACACACAGAGAAAAAGATCTCTGGTCAAGGCTCTAGGTACCGACAGCCAAAGAACCATACTGTAGTGTTAACAATCAATTCAAAATTACATTTTCTAGTATTATGTACATTTTAATAATAATGTAATGATGAACACAAATAAACACAACAGATGACCTGTTTCAGCAACAATTTTACAAAAGTAGAAAGATTCCTTGCAGTGCAGTAGTTTTATTGTGTAATATGCAAAACTTAGGTCAGCCTGCAGGACATTAGAAAATGCTATTGTGTGCTCATTGTATGCTACCAAATTATCAATACTAAAGTAGTTGCCAAAATGTGCCTTCTAAATGTGAAATTATCATTAAAAATTATAACATTTACTTTTCTACTACTCTTTAAATAATATGAAATGACTGCCATCATAATTCAATGTCAACATTCTTATATGAATTATTAATTTTCAAAATGTGCATTGATATCAGAGTCACATGAATGCTGGAGTATATATCAAAATGCACAGTGTGCAAGACAGAGTGACAGTTAATAGTTAACAGTTTTGACAGCTTTTAAAATTATGATATTGCTGCATCATTGTTGTCCTTCATAAAGCACCAAGTAGCTGCTGTCAATGATTTCAATACCTAAAATGCTAGATCCAAACAAAGTAAAAGGTAGAATCCCACTCATTTATAGAGTCAACAGATTGTGTAATTTCATTTTTTTATGTTAATGCATTACAACAAGCTAAAGTTTTTCTTTTTTGCAAAGCTGTGTTTCTAACCTTGTATTACAATGAGACACGGGGATACATGTTTGGGATTTACATGTGAAAAAGAGACACTAAGGCACAAAGCTCAAGTTCAAGATGTCTATCTGTCAAGTGTGGGGAAGAAAGCTGAAAATACAGGAATCGAAAGCAGTGCCTATTGGTGAATCTTCAATGAATATTCATTCATGCCGTGTCTGCATGCAACGATCCCCTGAGTCTCGCACACAGGTGTGAAGAGCTGAGAGGACATGCAGCAGCAAAGAAGCAGGAAGATGCTGTTCTGTGCCAGACTCCTGGGGTGGTGACAAGGTGACAACCAGTGTTGTAGTGGACTCTTGGTAGGTGGGTGTACTCTTCCTTCTCACCCTTTGGAGATAGAAGCCTTCTCCTGTGCACTGATACTTCTGGCATAAGTGACCAAAAGGTGGCAAACACAAGACTAATAAATAGAATTCTTTATTCTTTTTATGTTTATTTTTACATTTATAGTCGCTTGATGTTTTTCAAGGACTTTTCATGTCTATACACTGTGACTGATACACATTTCTGACTTTTTAGACATGTATATCGTAAATTCGTTTTTAACAGCTGAATATAGGCTGTATACCTACACATGTGCACCACTACACCTCTGGCAACAACGTTCTGACATCCTACTGCCCAAACCACTGGAGACGTGGGAGCATAGGTAACCAGACTCTCCTTAAGTTTGACAAACATGACATTGTGGTACCAATCTGGATCCATCGTGAATATGATGAAAAACATGGTGTGATTAGGGTTTCAAGAAGGACAGGCCCAGCTAAACAAACGTACGATGTAGCAACGTCAGTCTGCTCATATAAACAGCTTCTACATCTGGCAGTAGAAGCTGAATAACTGAGGCAGACACTTATGCTGCTTCATTTTTACTAGCCGGCTTTACTGCCAATTTGCACTTGTACATGTTCAAAGCATGAAATGAGACCTAAGAGAAACGGGCGGGGTTACCCAAAGGGACCCCACATTCAATGACGTTAACAATGACATAGAAGGTGACATTGCACTATACATATTGGACGCTATACGCATTGGACATAAAGTACAAACAACAACTGAAATGTTTCTGTTGAAAAGACCATCATAACCAGTACCACATAGAATGTACTAGATTATCCTCCTGAACATAAGATGTACACTAATCACTCGCATAGATAACTAAATCCATTCAGAACCACTCGTACATATAAATACATGTATCTGCGATGGTATGTCATATGCATACTTTAAATATTATACCTGCCTGACATAAATAACACAAGCACATTCTAAAAAAACTGAATTCAGTATGAAAACATATGTATAGCCCAATTAAATGAGCTAATCAGTTTAATACACAGTATATACAGCAGCAGGGACCACAGAGGTTCTTGAATCAAATATCTGAAATGGGTAGCTGACCGTGCTGGTTCCTGTTTGTCATGAATCCCATGCTTTGACAGATAAAAGATGTTGGATGAAAAAAAAAAGCATCTCGTTTCATGGTTCATTAAACCACATTGAGCACTCTGCATCTGCGTTTTCTAATGTACATTGCTTGACATGTTCTCGCACGTCATTTCTTCTCAGTGACATTTGAAATCAGGTGAGTCTGAATGATAGACCTATTCACTGTCTAAACACAGCATTGTGAAAAGTTTGACAAAATCAATCAAACAAACGAGAAGCTGTTTTCAACTGCAGGACTGGACTTTGACCGCTGCAGTTATGCACAGTGAAGATCTGTAAACAGTGAAGATCAATGGAAAGGCATGCAGACTGTATAATGTGTTTGGTACATGCATGTGGAGTTCTGTACAATCGCATGGGTGTGAGTGGGAGCAGCAGTGTTGAAATGCTGTGAAAACTCTGTATTTGCCTAATGTTCATGTTCCACATGGATGAATGGGAGTTTTGTAATTTCCATGCAGACCTTATGGAATGAGGAATGTGAGGTATGGATTGTTAAAAGAACGCGATGAATGGAACCTGTATGGCACATGGGGTTTGCAATGTGTATAAGGTATCTATAGAACATGGAAAATTAACATGGAATATAGATACAGAAACATTGGGTATATGGGATGTGTAAGTATTGTGATGGAAGAAAGGGTTTATGGAATGTTTATAGACCACAGGGTAAGGGACATGGGGCATGGCATATGTATGAACACAACAAACATCATGTGTATGGAACATGAGGTACACAATATATTTGGAAAATTGGAAAATAAGGAAAGTTGAATACGGGATATGTATTGGATATGACATAAAGAAAGTGGAATACAAGATGTTTGTCAGCCATGACATAAGGGAAGTGGAATGTGGAATGAGTATCAAACATGACATAAGTGAAAGTGGAATATGAGACATGCATCACACATGACATAAGGAAAGTGAAATATGGGATGTGTATGAAACTTGTTATAAGGATAGTGAAATACAGGATGTGTATGGAAGGTGGAATAAAGTGGAATGCGAGATGTGTATGGGATGAGGGGTTTGGGACAAGCCTGAATAGCAGAGAACTCTAGGTTGTCTGTGTCTGGTTTTGTGAGATAACTTAGTTTTGTGTTTGACCCTTAGTTTAAGAGGGCTGATCGCTGAAGTACCAAGCACCAAACAAAAAGAACTTGGCTCTGAATTCCTTCAATTGAGTGTTGCTAAGCAATTCTCTTGTTGGGATTCTTTTTTATCCTTAAATTTGTAAGTAGAATCTGGTCACCTTTTTAAAGAGTTCTAATTAGTAGTCACACATTCATCCTAAGGTGCCCCCGTACCTGACCTCAAGGTATCCACCCTTGAGAAGAGCTGCTAGTTAAACTCTAGCACACTTTGAAAGAACGATTATGTTATCATACACCTAATTCAACCGTTTGGTTATTTTGGATTTTTCTTAACACACGCGGATTTAAGACACATCCTTTCTTAAAACTTTTGAAGGAGTCTGGCGTTTTGTAAAGCTGCAAAGAGTAATAAACGAAACAAAATAATTTTAAAAAGGGTGATTGCTGAGTGCTTCTTAATCACACACTTTTCGACAGAGGAAATCCGTATCGTTACCTTAAGGTAACGTCACCGAAAACACCACAATAAATTATCTTCGATCGTGATATAGTAATCCACGTAAATATCTACAAAGTATTAAGCTTTGAAAGTGTGCTACATTCTATCCTGCAAGATAAAAGTCGGTCTTCTTTGAGAATACAAAGTAACCCCGCCCCCATACCTTATATAGAAGAGCCACATTCCAAAGGGCGGACTTAATGACTGCAGCTATTCCTGAATGAGATGTATTCGGGTTTGGAACGAACTAACTTAGTACAGAGTTAGTCTACTTCGAGGCGCACGAACGGGCTTCATAGCGTGTAAAACAAAATAAAGTACAGTAATTCGAAATGGCTTCTCGTTGGATTAAGCGATATTTGTTTTTGGCACTATTTATTAATAACATATTTATAAGTCTACAAACTCGTGAAGGTAAGTGCTAACTTTTGATTTTTGATACAATATAAAGGTCAAGGTAGTTGTTTTAGCACATGGTGAGTGGGGTATTTTAAGAACTAGTCTTGTCCTGGTTCTAGTCCTTCAGTGGTTTCCACAGTTCTTTGGTTGAATCTGAAAAAAGTAATTGCGATCTATAACAAGTTGTCATTTTTAATGGAAAGTATAGCACGCATTAAGGTCCGATGTTGTATTTTACCTATTGACTGTTTAAAATATATCTGTTTTGCTGTATTCCTTGAGAATTATGTAATTTTCAACTTTGTTTTGTGTTGGAAAAGAACGACCGTGGCAGACTGGCATTACATCCATTAATTTTAAATTCAGTATATATAATCTGCTATTATTTTATTTTAAAACGTTTATATGTGCCGTTTTTCAAAGGTAAAGCGCATGTTCTAGAGTTATAAATGAACATGTACTTTCGAGGTATTTTCAGCAGATCGACGAGAAATATTAGGAAAAGAAACGTTTAACCAGTGATTAATGGATTTATGTAATTTCCCAGTTAATCACTGCAGTCACAGTATTTCTAATAATTTGGTTTTGAGGGATTTCTCAATAGTAATGAGTACTTAAAGGAAAATTTGCGTAGTTCTATTTTAAACCATGTGTAAAATAATATAAATGTATGTAAAGTCATTTAACAGTGATGTCACGGATCTTCGTGAGAAATTTTGGAGCTGTTTTCGGGCAAAAAAGGCGCAGAGAAGACGGTATAAGGAACTGGAAAGTAGCGCTGTCACGTCCATGCGTGGCCCGTTTAGATGTGGTCGTGAAGGGTGGCCTGTACTCACTTCTTATCAGTTTATGTTAATCTTGTCATTATTTGCTAGGGCAGTCGCCACCGGATATCCATTTTCACTTTCCATTAATCTCTCCAAAATGTTGTTATACTGCTGTTGGAAAGACATGTGCAGGTGAAAGTCTTAAAATTTTAAAAACCCGTTGTATCAAAAACACGTGTTTCAAAGTTTTAAGACACGTGTCTGATTTAGGATAGTAATTTTTAATTTACGATCAATTACTTAGGGTGAATATTGCAGCGAGTGTTACTCTGCCAAAGAAAATTTGTTTTTGAGACCGTTTCTTTCCCCCTGAAAGAGTTGCGAATGACAGTCCTTCTAAAGTAAAGAATACAATGATATGTAGATCTACATCAAACTTTAAATTATAGTGATGTTACAGTACACTATGTTTTACTTTTTGTGGGGATCAGTCAGTCACGGACCCTTGTTATCTTCGAAGGTGTCCATTCCTGATACTAGAAGACCTCTATTGGCTGTACAAAATGTAGAGACTGGACAGCACTTTTAAGAATTTATTGAATCCCATCTCTGCAGCTGAGCATACTCTGAATCAGGCTAACGTGTGTGTGGCGAGTACTTGTTAAAATTTGTGGTGGAGAAGTGCCCTCCCAGCCTTTTGTATTGTAGAAGTAAGAGAGTGGTTTCGTGTCCTGGTATTGTGACACGAATGGTTCCTCAGTTTGATTACAGAAAGTCCTGACTTTCACACATTTCAAGTGAATAAATAATATAACTGTTAGTTCCCCAGGTCTTCAGTGGCATGTAAAACCTTCATGTGATGTTTGTAAGGCTTTACTGTTTTGTAAGGCCGGTGGTGCTGCCAGTATGCGTGAGTTCACAGGGAATTTTAAGCTTTTTAAATTTCCCCCTGCAGAAGTTCTGCTGGACATGAAGGCACTGGGTGGGGAGCTAGGATGGCTGACGGCCTCCAGTGACCAAGGGGTAAGTACTGGTGTGGGGAATCGAAAGGCTGAGGTGTCTCGGCTGGTCCCGATGATGATGCTTTGGAGCAGGGGGAACTACCACCTCAGAGAGAAGGAAGTAGCTCACTTTGCCATATTAAATTGTCACATCATCTGAGCTTTGGACATAGTTAATCCACTTAAGGTTGCATTGGCCTCCTTGAAAAGGGGACACAACAGTACACACCTCAAGCTTGATGGACACACAAAGCTGTTAATGTAGTGCAGTTAGATGGATCAGTAGTGTACTGTATACTTATCTGAACATTTTTTATGTACACTGTACTCTCTTAATCTTACATTTACACAGTACATGTGAAAACGTGCCTGATGATTGTATTGTGTTTGTTCCATAATTCATATGTTGTTTAAGAAATGCTTTGGTTTTCAAATTCAGGTTGTTGGAAAAGGTGTGTTTTGTGGTGTGAAGCCTTTGGGTCAATGAGCCTGGGTGGTGAGCGAACAGAAGAACTTAATCAGATTGGACGTTGGGTTAGGGAGATGAGCAGTGGCATACATACCAGGACATGCCCAGTAAGCGTTGAACACAAGTGGTCTTTTAACTTGTGAGCATATAACTAAAACTGTCGTTTGTAATACAGTGTACATCAAGAAACACAGTATGATTGGAAAAAAACAAATAAAATCAAAATCCTGAATACAGACATTGTTTTTAGTACTTTTTAAGAGGTGCTAATATTGTTGCTTCCTGTGTTTTTAATGGTACTTTTGTACATTTACTGTTATCTTCTTACTTGACATCCTTGTTAATTGCTTGTTGGCTCATGGCACGAGATAAGATCACTTGTACCTGTAGACTGTCAGTAATCCTGGAATAATCCTGAGTTCGTTTATTTCTGTTTCTGTTTCTCTTGTCCTCCATGGATCAAAGATTGGGGTGTCCGATGCTTGGGGTTCTGAAGGACACCTTCTCACACACACACACACACACACACACACACACACACACACACACACAAACAACCCCTAAGTGCTGTTTCTCTCTGAGAATGTTTGTAAAATGGCTTAATGGGATGGAGGCGCCTTTAGTGTTGTGTGAAGGGTTCCGGAGAGGTGCTAATAGGGCGGCTGGTCAGTGGAGAGGAATGTGCTAACTCTCTTAAACATGAAATTTGTTGGACAGTTAGCCATGGTTCTTATTTGCCTTGCAAATACTTGTTTTTTGAATTCACCTTTGCTTATATTTTTACAAGGTTGTACTACACAGCTATGCTTTGAAATACTTTTTGATATATTGTGTTTTATAGTTTTTTGGTTGTGTACTGTATTATTGTGTACATTTTCTTTTGATTTGAAGTACTAAATACATGTGCCTAAATTTGTGTGTGTGTGTGTGTGTGTGTGTGTGTGTTTGGTTTCCTCCACTGTTGGTGTTATATTTTGTTTTGCAAATACATTTCAGAGTGGTTGTCCTCTATCAAGCTAGGGCTTCATTGCACGAGAGTGACAGATACATTATCGTAAATGACCAAACTTGTTACTGTGTAATTGTTTCTGTTACAATTGTAAGTTGTGTACTTGTCAGCATATTTTTTCCTTTTAATGCCAAGTTTATTGCTGCCAGATTTATTGGAATTTCTTTAACGAGTGTATAAAATCTGTCCAGCAGGCATAATGGTTTAATCTTCTCTATGTTTTACAATGGCAGTAGCATGCTATATATCCCCTAGTTATGTCTGCTTGCCATTTTTAAGTAAAATCACACATTTACTCCACCCCCCACAATGCTCTTACAGTTTGGCCCTGACCCCTGTGTCTGTGCTAGGCATCTTCTAAACCAGGACCATGACCTTGTGTCTGTGTCAGGCCTTTACTAGGTCAGGACCAAGACCCTGTGTCTGTACTAAGCCAACATTGAAATTTATACTACAGAATGTGATGAACACTTTAGCTGTATGTAAAGAGCTGATTTTTTTCCTCCTTGTTCCATGTTTCCATTAGCTTCAGGACTTGCTAGATTTCTTGCTCTTTGGCTCTTGTAACAATGCCTCTGTCTCTGACTTTTATAGTGGGAGGTTGTGCAGACAGTAGTGAACGGCTCACAGCTCTACACCTACTCAGTGTGCAACGTGGAGGTAGCAGATCAGGACAACTGGCTGCGTACGACCTTCATCCAGCGCCGCTCGGCCGCCACGCGCATCTTCGTGGAGCTGCACTTTCTGGTGCGCGACTGCAACTCATTTGGCGGCGCCTCGCTCACCTGCAAAGAGACGTTCAACCTGTTCATGGCTGAAGCGGATGCCGATGTCGGCACCAACTTCCGGAAGGGCCAGTTCCGCAAAGTGGCCACCATCGCACCTGACGAGATCACGAGGCATGGTGATCTGCGGGTCAACGTGGAGACGCGGGCGGTGGGGCCACTGTCGCGCAGCGGCTTCTACCTGGCCTTCCAGGACGTGGGTGCCTGCGTGGCCCTGCTCTCTGTCAGGGTGTACTACAAGACGTGCACAGCTACAGTGCAAAGCCTGGCCACGTTTCCTGACACAGTGGCTGGGGGTGACAGTCAATCGCTGACAAAGGTGTCTGGGACATGCGTGGAGAATGCTGTCAGTCGCGACCCCCCGTACATTTACTGCAGTGCCGAGGGGGAGTGGGTGGTGCCTGTAGGCCAGTGCCAGTGTTTGCCTGGCTACGAGGCTCATGGAGATGCCTGTGTGGGTAAGGGCTCCCTCTATATTCTACCTCCATTTTTATACCATAAAATGTGTGACTTGTGCCCTAACTTGGGCATTCTGTGGTGAACACTGAAACTGAAATTGCTGAAGTGCATTTCAGTTATAGTGTATTCCTGCTTTATCAGTAATTGCATTACAGTACTAATGGTAACGTGAATGTAGCATCAGTGGTGTAATGAATCATATTGGTTTCAAAAGGGGTAGACGACTTTCCATTTTGTTAATCTCTTCTCTATTTCTTCACATGATGAAAATGCAGTTACTTAGCATCTTTAGCAGCAGGTAATGGTACATAATGAAAAAATAGATGTTAAGAGAAACCATGGTGCTTCTCATTTTTTTTTGTAACACAATGTCAGCTCTGCGTGAGTGTGTGTACTTCAGCTTCAGTGGAATTACAATGATGTTTTTGAGCCAGGTTTAGGGAGACAGACAGCACGTGATGCTGGAATAAAGTGCATTATTATTATACAAATTGGATTGGAAAAACGTAGGCTATTTAATCTTTTGGGCTATTTATTTCATTTTAAGTTTGTGGCTACATAGGAACTTAAAACATGATTTTCACTGAGATAAAGTTAGTTTTCTTTTTATTTATTAAACAATAGTAGACTAGTTTTGATAACCTTGAAGAATATAGTGATTAGTATGAAGTTATTGAAAAGTGCTGAACTTTCACTGAATACACTTTAAAGGATCTGCAGCTAAATATTTTTCTGTTCTGTTCAAATCACTGGCAGGTTTTAACTTAATTTTACAGAAAAATGTGCTTGTTCCGAACAATCAAAGTTATTTTGAAACTTAAGGGACAGTTGGGAATATGGTGTATGACACACTTAGTTTCGTTGTGGATTGTGCTGTTAACATTATTATCATTGGTGTCATAGCAACTGGTGCCATATCCTCTATAGAGAGCTGACAGCATAGGCAGAGATAGGGGCCCATTGTTTCGTTAATTTTCTTTGTTCTGTTGCAAGACACTCTCCTCTGATTTGTGAAGCAGTTTTGGCTGTGGTCTGAACTTGTCTGCCCCTGGCACACACAAATACTTTTGTCAAGAAAGAATGTTACTTATACACTGTCCCAGTTCAGTGGCCATGTTGAGCGACACTCTGAGTGTGCGTGTACACTGGCTTGCTGAGACCAGTCTGGGTATTTTCCCTTTATTAGAAGATGCCCTTGTCCCATGCTTAGAACCTGTATGCATGTGGAAAATACCCCAGTTTGGAGATGGACTGAGATAACATGGGTGCCATGGTGCTCTTGTTAGAATATTTGTAGACACATTCATCCATTATCTTAACCGCTTATTCCTGGTGAGGGTCGCAGGGAAACCTGGAGCCCATCCCAGAGCACATAGGG
>JABJVR010005793.1:0-13151 GCA_025773905.1 Chitala chitala | reverse complement strand
TTGCACTTAGGGGGGCACAGTATATAATATATATATAATTTTAAATATATATATATATATTATATACTGTGCCCCCTAAGTGCAATCTACTGTATACCTCAGATCATGTGCCAAATTTACATTATAGTATATATATATATATATATATATATATATATATAACATAAGCAGATAATCAAAATTAATATTGAATATTTGATTTTTAAATTAAATTTTAATTTCATTGTGTAGGGCTTCAGTCAGAAAGTCAGTTAACTTTGAAATGCATGAAAGAACATACTTTGTTAATCTTAATGCAAAAGTGGTTATTATGAAGAATCCAAAACTGAAAAACTGCTTTTCAGTGGCAATTTTTCATACACAAATTTTTGTGTTGCTAATCTGTTTGTATTTACGAGTGTTTACTTACACGTGAGGAAGGAAATTGTATTATTGCCCAACACTTATTTTTATTTATTTTGTCGTAACCCATCAGAACACTGTTGTTACTGCAATTGAATTTTCCCTTGGGGATGAATAAAGTATCATCTATCTATGTTGTATTTTGCTGCGATCTATTTTCTTGTGTATTGATAAAATTAAGTTCTTAGTATCATTTTTCCCCCTCAAAACAATATTCCACTAGAATTCAGGGTTTTTTTAAGTACTTTATTAATCCCAGAGTGAAATTACTTCTCTCTATTTAACCAATCCCCTGAGGGCAATCAGTGGGCAGCAGGCCACAAGCAGTACCCAGGGACCTAGCATTTGAGTGTCTTGCTCAAGGACACACCTGGCTGGACTGGGATTTGAACAGGGAGACTTCCACACCCCAGCCTGATATTCTACCAATTGAGGCACCAGGCCATATTTGTGCCATGTACCCCTTTTACAAGTTCAATGAAGCATATGAACCCTTCCCAGAATGTTTCAAATGCATAAAATAAAGCATAGGATTACAAGACCAATCACACTGAAATACAATTGTGTTTTTTTATTTACGACATAGCAATATGTATCTTTAAATATTCAATTTAAATATACTGAAACATTTGTGGTTTGTTGCCTGTATTCATAAAAAAGCAACTGCTTAATTTCATTTAGACGAGCACAAATAAAGATGCTAGTTTTTCCGCCATCGTTCCTCTGCAATCTGTACATGCACACCAGGTCAAGATCCACCTTGTTTAGTTGAAGTTATTGCTATTTTACCACCAGAAGGTCGCAGCAGTGATCCTTCCCTTTTTTCCATATGCGCTCTGAATACCGGAAGCGGCATCTATTCGCTGGCTAGAATGCGATGGGAAAGAGGGGGAGGTGAGAGGGAGAAAAAGAGAAAGGAGACGTATCGGTGTGTGGAGCTCGTGCGGTGGTGTGTGGGACTGGACTGGTCGGCAGCCTTGCTTCATTGGAGCAGGTCTGGCTGTATAGGAGGAAGAGGAGGGGGAAGTCAACAGAGCATTGGGATTACTGTTAACAACGATAAACTAATCGTTTATTTTTTATTTTTTTTAAAAGCGGCGCTAAAAAGTATGTGCCACCTACAATAAAAAGAAAAAAATATATATATCGTAAAATTTGTATTGAAACCGGCATTTGTCTTTTCGGGGATGTTTGGATAATCGGGCTTCAAGACTGGACATTAAACAGTTTGATAGTTCAGCGCTTTGATCCCAGGTTGATGTGCAAAGCGCGTTTGCCTCCGGCTCTTGTAGTGCAGCCTTGTGTGTGTGATATAGTAGTTTAGAGAAGTACAAGCATGGAGTTATTAGGAGAGAAGCGAGAAGAGCGGCGGGGGGGCTATACAAACTCTACAAGCCTTAACAGCAAGGTATTGCTGCTGTTCGGCATACTGTGCACGCAAGGTAAGGCGCAGCCTATTATCACCTACAAAGGGTCAAAGTTGAGCCCGTATTATGTTTAAAGTGTAACTTTGTTTGAATTGCACGGTGAAGGGACAGCACTAACTCAATTTACATGGAATCAAATGTATTGCGAGTTAGCTAGCCTGCTAGATAAAAAGGTGGCCAGGTAACCCAATAGGGTGCCGTGCCCTCAATCGCTGCATTGTTCAACAGGAGTCATTGGGTGCCCTAATGTACATTTCATTTGCCTTCAAATAACATATGTATTAATGCAAACCATTTGAAATCAACTGCCAACTTCTAATTTCTTACACATCAGGACACCCGAGTAACTTTTATTCAGTGTTATGCTTTTAACCGTTACGGAACACTGCAAATAACTTTGTCTTATATGCATCGACAGCTTGTTGAGGCTGCTTCCGCCTGAAAGGTTGGAGGTGTACAGTTTAATTAATAAAATAGTGAAGCAAATAATGCGTGATTGAGAAATTAAGTTTGTGCCATTGACCGAGATCTGGACCAGTGATGCATAAATGAATGCCTTATACTTTCCTGATAAATTATATATTTTTACGCACCACAGTTTATAGTGTGAACTGTATATAATTTTGCAAGCCTCTACCTTCAGTATTTTTTCCAAAGAAAAACTTGGTCATTTTACGATGTTAACAGCACGGATTTTAAACAACTTTAATTCGCTCATGTATGCCCTGCATTGACTTTACACCAATGCTGGAGATGGTAAAACTCCAGAAATTTTTAATGAAAGTTACCCATGATTTAAACTTGCCTATAAGCATCTAACCAGTACTTTTGTTGTGTCTTAATGGTTTTGTGTATGTTTGTGGTAGTTTCATTGCAAAGAATCATCATTGTACTGATGCTTGTTTGATGTACTGTACTTTTTTTTGTTTGCTGACTTGTCACGGTGGGTTAAGGAAACAATACCCTCATACTTGTGGGGGGTCAACATGAGGGCTGCTGCAAGGTCCTCCAGTGCCAGGCAGGCAAGTGTGTCACAGCACACTTTGGCATGTGTATGTTCAGTGAGTGCCTGGTACAGGTGGGATAATACAGCCCAGCTTTTTATGAAGGTCAGCTGGGTTGTAACTTAATTTGCCAGCTTTCTGCAATTTTCCACTAGAATGTGATGATGTGGCAGCTCATTGAAGATTAGCAGAGTGGTTGTGAATTGTAACGAGTGGCATCTGCATGCCAAAAAGCTGAAGTTTTTCCAACCACTACTGTTCATTGTTGGTTCAGAATTGTAGTGTGTGCATAGAAAGTGGTGACTCCATTTGTTTGGGACACTAAAAAAATGAGGGTAGCAATCACTTGGTGTCGAATATTCCATACTCATATTCACCCACTTTGTTCTTGTAAGGAGACATATTCCTCCTTTCTTGTTTTTATGGGAAATATCAGAAACCTGGACATTGGCAGCTTAAGGAACATATAGACTTCTCAAAAGGATGATTAACACGAGTGCTCTTTATGGTTGAACATCAGCTTTGATTTTCACACTTGTATACTATTCCTGTGTAGGTTGAATAAAAACTGGTTTTATATGGTAATTATTACTGTGGATTTATGTTCACGTGTATGTTCTCTAAAATCAGTGTCTTTAAAAATGTAGACTTGGGCCAAATGCCTGGTGCTCTTTAAGAATGTGCGTTCCTGAATAGATAGCAGCTTGTTGCTGCATAGTTCTGTTTTTCATATGCATTTTGTTTAGATGATTCAGGTCATCATCGAGGCCAGATGTTTGGCTGCCTTTAGGACCAAGGGGAAGGAAGTGTAATTGCTGGTGATGGAAATGCATTAATGAAAAGAGTATTTAGAGTTGCTGGATCTGGACATGGATTACAGCTGTATTGTGTCCAGAGCTGTGTCCTTTGACGCCCCCCTCCATCCCCCCAGGGCTGAGAAAAAGAACACGCAGTCTTCTTTTGTCTCCTGAAAGACATTATTTCCTCTTCTCTTTGTTTGGACAGTGTAGACAGGTCTAAGTATACAGGGGTTGCTGTAGGTCTACATTGTGAAGTCTTTGCTTTTTCAGTCATTTGTCCAGTTCCCTTAGACGTTTGTTAATCAAGGAATCCCAGGCTGATTACTTCTGCACCCTACCCCCACTTCCACTACTGTACTGCATTCATTAGGTGACACAAACCAAGCGGCTAGCTGTGAGGCAGGTGGGAGCAGGACTCAGATGGATTTGGTGACTGAAAATGCATTGGGTTGTTGGCTGGGCTCCCATCAGTATCTGTGATGCGGCCTGCTAGGAATTGGCTGTTTCCCCTCTGGTATCAGCACTGGTTGTTTCATTCATCTGAAGTGCCTTAAAGCACCTCCTCATCTCAACCTCACTGTCCATAAGCAAGCCTTCCTCCCTGCATAGGAGATTACTCACTTCTGTGCCTCCTTTTCATTGTTTGGGTTGTTTCGCATGTATCGTGTCTCAGTTCTGCCTGGTCTAATTCGATTCACAGCAGTGTCTTCCAGGCTGCTTGTGAGTGAATGTGCTGTTCATACAACAAGAAGCGGATTAGATTAATGAATAATGACATCAGAACGAAGCAAGAGGCTACTCATTGTTCCACGGTCATTCACTTTTCTGTTAGGAAGGCTCTTCCCTGAACCTTAGACCTATCTCATTGGTTAACAAAAGTACAGATTTGGGGATAGCAGAAACATGAATGTCAGTGTAAAAGTTTACATGCTATACGGCATGAAATGAAAGGGGGAAAATCATTCCACTCCCACATGGTGACCTTCTCCAACCTCTCACTTCACTCCAGAGACCTCTAGGTCACACATGCATTCTGATAGAGGGAGAGGACCAGCTCAGGGGTTTTCAGGGCTTTCCCTGACCTGTGCTTTTGTTAGGGTTCCTTTTATCTGTGTCTGTGCGTGTGCATCTGTGTGCATGCATGTGTTCAGGCTGCAGAATTAGCACATAGAGGAGGTTATAGCAGGGCTGGACTCTACACTGCTGAGACTGGCTGTCTGTAATTTTAAATAATTTTGTGCTGTAATACTAGATTTTTGTTGCCTGGAAGGTATTACAAAATGACAAATGTTCCAGAAATAACTAAACGAGTATGACGTGTAGATGGCAAAAAGGCTAAGTTGAGAGGGAGGTAAAAATAGGCAGGAAAAAGGATGCGAGGAGCTGAAACAACTATGAAATGAAGGCAACAGCTGTGATGATTGGATTGTTTCTCTGTGCTGGTGATGCAAGCTATAGGCAGCAGCTTGATACTTAAGTCTTTGTACTCTCAGCTGTTGTGTTTATGATGGGAGAAGATTTGGATGTCAGAAATTGTACTTGAGTAGTCCTAGTCTATTAATGAAGTGGAATGAGGCTTGTTTGTTCAGGAGATATGTGCTTGTTTTGAGTACAGGCAACTTTGAGACCATTTGTGATTGACATCTCTCCTTGCGCCTCTTCAACCCAGCCTCCTCCGATGTCTCTTTGGCCTTGACTGGCCACAAAAGATCACCTGTCCCCTTCATTTTAGCTTGTGTCCTCCTGCTGTGTAGAATGTTGACTCGAGCAGCCTTTTGGTGCAGGAGGTAGTGTTGTCCTCCAGGGACAAACCTGGGATTGCCAGTCCTGAGCTTATCTTTTAAGTGACTGCTTCCTTTCCAACGACGCACCAGAGGCTGATACATATAATTAACCAGGACTGTCTGGTTTCTTAAATGTTCCTCATTGGCTTTGACGCGCTTTTTTTTTTTTTAATTAAGATCCTCGGCACCTCATTTTGGTGCATGCACATGCTCTCAAGGGAGTATGTGGAACCACATCATCTGCATGGCGCTGTCTCTCTCTAACAAATCTAACACAAATCTCTGAATTCCCTTTAATCGCTACTTCTCATTTAGTTCTTAAACACAAGAGACGTGCTGGCCTAGTAACCCCATCGCTCAGCATTAACCCGCTCCCCTCCCTTAGCAGGCTGGGGATGTCAGCTCACACATAATGCGGCATGACACATGAATACCTTTGTGATGTCTTCACCAATAAGGTCCAGGAAATTGATGTTTTTGTGGTACAGGCGACGCTAACGGACATGCCGCAGGTCTCAGCTGGCACGTTCTTGAAGTTGGCAGGCATGCGTCCCGGTCCTGGGTCCAAAATAGTTTTGAGTCCCAGCTGGGAAGGATCCAGCTCGACAGCTCATCTTAGACTCTGCAATAAGAATGGCTTCGTTAGGATGTTGTCTGTGGACCAGTTGGCCGCCTGTGGTTTCATCTGCATACTAAATTTTACCAGGCTTTGTTTGTAATGGGCACTTATTTCTCTCTCTTGATTAATTTATTGGGCGTCATAGTAGCTCAAAGCTTCACTTTGGGGTCCCCTTTTGATTGCAACGTTCACACATTCTCCCTATGCATGTGTGGGTTTCCTCTGGGACTTGCAGCATTGGTTTGCATGCAGTTTAGGTAAATTAGGCATTATGAGATGTCCTTGGTGCGAGTGAATGTGGAGTTGGCGTGTTCTCCTGAAGTTGGCTTTGGGTTCCTCCTTGTGCTTTAGTTTTCTTCCACTGTCCAAACACATGCCTGTCAGGTGAGTGAAGAACTCAGATTTACACCTAATATTAGTCTGTGTCTGTGAGATTCTTCTGTCTTGAACCTGTCCTTTCAGTGTTAATGTTAGTTTTCAGGCCCTAGCAATTTGAAATTGAATATTGGGACTGTTTTGAGAAAGCTGCTTACCTTCCAAGTCAGTAAAAAAAAGATGTTGAAACAGTGACCATTTCATGTGTAGAGCTTCTGAAGGTCAGGTATGCATAATGCAAGCAAGGCAGATAACTCAGAGTTGGAATAGGATGACAGAGCACTTCACAGGTACCTTTAACAAATGTTCCATATAGCTAGCAGCCAGCTTATAATGGCTATAATTAAGTGATTAATGAAGCAATTCTTAGTTTTTGCCAAATGTGACTGTTTTATAGAGTTGACAGAACTGGACTTGTGGGGGTCTGACTCAGTAAACACTGTTAGGCTCTCATTTGGCTCATCACCAAATGATGAAGGAAGTGATACCATTGGATCGTTTTGCTTTTGATGACTGTTCTGGACTCCAGCACCTAGATCAGGGGTCTGCAACCTTAACTATCAAAAGAGCCATTTTGGTCCCTCTCCCATTACAGGGAATGCTACTTCTGAGCGGTGGAAGAGCCACACACAGTTCGAGCATTTGGAAGAAAGCATGCGGAAAGGCAGATAATACCATGGTTTAAAATGGGGTCAATGAGAGAACAAGTCTGAACATTTTGTGATTCCATAATGTTTACTTTTGCTTGATATGGGAAAAAAAATATTCCAATGCAGATAATACCATGGTTTAAAATGGGGTCAATGAGAGAACAAGTCTGAACATTTTGTGATTCCATAATGTTTACTTTTGCTTGATATGGGAAAAAAAATATTCCAATGTGCATAAGAATTGGATTTCATTATCTTGAGGTTTGTTCCACAAAGCCAAATGTTCCGCGTTTTAACAATTTGGTACTAAAGCTGGATGAACATGCTCAAAATGATGGTTCCAGGGGCTGGATATACAGTCTTTTACAAAGGAACCGGTCATCCTCACATGTTTGGTACGCTCACACTTACCTTGGAAAAACCTTGCTGTGGTTGAGTTTACACCAAGGCACACGTAATGGTGCATTATGTTCTAATACCTTTAAAGTAGTGTTGAGGAATGTTTTGTTTGGCAGAATTGCATAAGGAGGTGGTTCACACAGGTTGAGAACTTTAAGAACTTGAACCTCCAAAATGAGCATTTCTGCAGACTTGTTCTCTTATTGACCCCATCTTAAATCATGGTATTATCTCCCTTTCTGCACACTTTCTTCCAAAGCCGCAAAGTTCTTGCAGCATTATAGAATGGAATATTGCTGGGTAAGAAATGTGCCTCTCAGCCCCGAAAAGCTCCCTGTCTCCTGCATGTGTCTCAGAGGTCCTGCTGCATCGGCGTTCTCACCTATTGGGTGTGTGCTTCCTTACCAAATGGGAAACCTGAAAATGGAATATGGTCCCTGAAGCAGGTGAACATGCTGTCAGCCTAGTGTTATCTGACATTAGAGGGTAGTAATTATGGTGGCCGTCAGTTATTTTCCTGTGTTTGTATGAATGTTGGAGCTGATCATCAGTGTTAATTGTATTAATTAAATGAAACGACTTCATGCTGTGTCCTCATGCCTCCCTTTCTGCTCCCCATTGCCTTCCTGTTCTTTGTTGTTAACTTCCCTGCTTTACTGGATTTGCCCTTACAGCCAGTTCTTGCTTGAGAGGTTAATGGTATAAACAGATTTTTGTGACCTACGTTCTTTCCAAAGGATACAAACCAGGCTCTACTTTGGCAGCAGGGATTGATGCTGACAATCAGAACTCTGTAACAGTGACTCAGTCGGTAATTAAAGTCAGCAGAATTGAGTCGCTGTCTCCAGTTTGTAAGAAAACATTCTCTTTCTCTTGGTAATCGTGCTCTGGAACCACTGACGTCCCCACATGTGGGTCTTGGTCTTTTTCTGGTTTTATTCTTTAGTTGAAAAGCTGATTATTGAACCTGTTTCACTCAGTGTGGAGTAACCCTCCATGAAAACTGCAGTAATGTTGTCCATCTGAGTATATTTTTAAACATGTAGAAGATGCTTTTTGTGAATATTCTTTAGACACTCAGTCCTTTATAGGTGCATTTTGTCTTATAAGTGGAAATTGACCTGTCAGCTGAAATATTTCCTGTTGTTCTTAAGGGTCCTTTTCCACTGCACCAGGAACTGAATGTTTGGTACTACAAAATTGTATCAAAATCAATGAAACTTCTTGTATTTGTTTACCACTGGTGTGAAAAATTGGTACTAATGCAGAATGTCATCATCCGTGACCACCCTGGAGTGACATTTAAAAACATACAGCAATCAACCATAACATTATGCCTAATATTGAATAGGTCCCCCTTATGCTGCCAAAACAGCCCTGACCTATCAAGGCATGGACTCCACTAGACCTTTGAAGGTATACTGTATTATTTGACACAAAATGGTGAGTAGCAGATCCTTTAAGCGCTGTTAGTTGCGAGATGGGGCCACCATGGATTGGGCTTGTTTTTCCAGCACATCCTACAGATGCCATTTTTCTTCTACCAGTCTTGAACCATTTTTGCAGTTTGGCAGGGTGGATTATCCTGCTGAAAGAAGCCGCTGTTTTCAGGGAATACTTTTTTCTTGAAGGGGTGTACTTGGTCAGCAACAATGTTTAGGTAGGTGGGACATGTCAAATGAATGGCAGGACCCAAGATTTCACAGCAGAACACTGCTGGAAGCATCACGCTGCCTCTGCCCACTTGCCTTCTTTCCATAGTGCATCCTGGTGCCATCTCTTCCCCAGCTATGCGATACACATGCACCCAGCTGTCCACATGATGTAAAGCAAAATATGATTGGGCTTCCTGACCGGTCTGCAGTTTCACAGTCCCATACAGAACAAAATGTGATGCACTGTGTGTTCTGACACCTTTCTGTCAGAACCAGCAGAAACTTTTTCAGCAGTTTCAGCTATACTTGCTCTTCTATTGGATCAGACTACATGGGGCAGCTTTCACTCCCCACGTGCATCGGTAAGCCTTAGCTACCCATTACCCCACTGTCAGTTCACCATTTTTCCTTTCTTGGACAAGTTTTGTCCTGACCATTGCAGACTGGGAACATCCCACAAGAGCTGCAGTTTTGGAGTCTAGCCATCACAGTTTGGCCCTTGTCAAAGTTGGTTGTTTTGGACGTCTCGGCAGCTTTTGATACCGTGCATCATTGGATTCTTATCTCTCTCACCTTAGTAAACTAGCAGGCCTTTGCGCTACAGAACTAGATTGGTTTAGCTGTTATCTGCTTTTCTGTGATGTGGGGTGACGGTTCATCATGCAGTGCCCCGTCTTATTACCCCAGGGTTCGATTTCTTTTGTATATGTTACCTCTGGGTTCTATTATTAATTGACACAATCTTTCTTTTCACTTCTATGCCGATGATGTTCAGTTGTACTTGCCTTTGACACTGGGACACACATTTCTAACCAGTTACAGTTATTGACCGATTCTTTTAAGGACATTAAGTGTTGGTTCTCAGAGTTTTTTAGCTTTGAACAAGAGTAAAAATAAAAAAATTTTGGTGGTACTGGCGCAATGGATAGTTCTTAGATTTCCTATAGTTAAATAACATCTAATGTTAAGACATCTGTGTGATTTATTTTTTTGTGACTTGCATTTTGATAAGCAAATCAGTTCTTAAGACTTTTTTTTAGAAGCTTTTTTCTGCTCTGTCTGCTGATGAAGGTTAAACCATTTCTTTACCAGAGAGATTTGGAGAAAGCTATTCATGCATTTTTTAGTTCTAGATTGGGTTATTGCAAAGCGTTGTATATAGGAATTAACCAGTCTGCCCTTTACCATCTTCTGTTAGTCCAAAATGCTGCGGCATGCCTTTTAACCAACACTTCTAGAAGTACTCATAAAACTCCTGTTCTCCACTCACTTCACTGGCTCCCGCTCCATTTTAGAATTGATTACAAACTGTTGGTTTCTGTTTTTAAAGCTCTTAATGGTCTGGTGCCAACATGTTTATCTGAACTTGTTAATTTACGTAGCCACGGATGCTCAGTTACATCATCTAATCAGCTTTTGTTGGTTGTTAGTTCCCAGATCAAAATATAAATGCTGGGGTGATCATGCGTATGTGGAGGCTGCTCCTAAATTATGGAATGTCTTACCACGTGATCTGTGCTCAGTAACCGTGGTCTGTCTTTTCAAAGTCAGACTGAAGACTTTATTTACTTACTCAGGCCTTTGGTACTTGGGGGAGTGTTCATTGCATTTTTCTTTTGTTTGTGGTCTTTTAGTTCATGTGTATGTGTGCGTGCGCGCGCTTTGTAAAGCACCTAGGGCAAATTTGTGGTTGTTGTTAGGTACTATATATAAAAAGGTTGATTTGATTTTGAATTGAAAGTTGCTTCCAACACGTCGACTTCAGGGAAAAAATGTTGTTTTGCTGCCTAATATATCCCGCCACTTCTAGCGAGAGAACCTATGTTATTCACTTTGCCTGTCAGTGGCCATAATGGCTGATCATGTATGTTCCGCCCTTGATAGTTAAAGCTTTTAACTCTGTAGTCAAGGAACATCTACATCATCAAAAAAGTGCAGAGACAAAATGCAGCATGTCATTGACTTTAATGGAAGTTCTTTTACAAATACCCTTAAATGCATTAAACAAAATACACCCTAGTACAATTTCTTGCTTTAATTCTCTTTTCATTAACTGAATATTATTAAAAAACACTTCTAGTTGTAAGATCGTAAATCACAAATGGCTGTAATATAAAATAGTGTAAATTGTGCCTCTGTTTAGAAACCTTCTTAAGACATTCTTAAGACATAACTTTTGTATGTACGGCAGTACTTTATTTATTTATTTATTTTATTTATATATATTTTAACTAATATCTCTATTATTGAGTTGGTATCTACACTTTTTCAAGATGCCGGTTCTATTTAGTGTTTGCAAAGCATATTATTTGCATTACCAGTCAGCATTACATACATTTTCAAATCCCAGCCGTCAGTTCCGAAGTACCAAACAAGTACCACAGTTGTTTTGGCGCTATGGTACTGCTTCTGCATCGTAGGGTGGTGGAAAAAGGTTAGTACTGACTTTTTTGTACCAAAAGTTTGGTACCTGGTGTTGTGTAAAAGCTTTCTTAAGCAGTCCACCTCTGCTTCTCTTTTCACACCCCCATTGCAAAAAATATCAACTTAGAAGTAGCCAGCAGAGCAGCTGTTGTCTTCCATGAAGGCTGTTGTGACAGCCAGATTGTTGTGAGCTCTAGCTGGATGAGCTGCAGTTTGAACAGGGGAATACTGATGCTTATTTCTGTAGTTAGGACCATTGATAAGTGTATTTACCCATGCCATTGTTTGGAATGTCCTCATTTAAACTTTCAGTCACTTGTTCCTATTGCTGGCTACAAGATAAGTGGAAACAGACAGAACTGTTTGCCTTATTGCCATGATGTAGTAAAAAAAATGTTGCACTAATCAAGGCTTAATGCTCTTAGTAAAGCAGATGCTCCCTTCTGGCTTGGCTCAGCAACCTATGGTGACCAGCAGGCAGACCTATTGAGGTGTTCCTTCATCAGATCCCTGTATCTCTGGGGGGAGAAGGGGGGTTATCTTTCTTCTTGTTGGATTATCAACATGTTGAATTTCAAACTTTCATTGTCCTCGTATGACTTCTGTTTGTTCAGTTATTGGCAGGCGGGATGGTGAGAAGGCAGGCATGGATGTTGAAGACGGTTGTTTTCTGTGTTTCTTAGTTTGCTCTTAAATGTCATTGACTATTTTTAGAACCTTGGAAAGGTTTATTTTGGCTGATGTTCTATTTCTGTAAGTTGTAGACCTATTTGCTGGCTGTTGACCCTTTTCCAAGTACATTGTCCATCAGATTGGCATTGTTTTTGAAGGAGTGAATTGTGGGAAATGTCCAAGTTTGCTGGCACTGCTTTAGCTTGGGTAGACTGTTAGCCAGGTGCCTGTGTTTGCTCACTCTATTTTCCTTTGGCGAAGTATAGTGTTCTTCATGTTTAAGAGGGTGCACCTTTATTGTTTCTCTACCTCTGGGTTCCACATTGTCAAATATATCAGTCTACTTTAGGCCACTTGTGGACCACAATAACAGTTTTCTCATCTGGTTTTACTTGTCATGTCTAACCTTGAAATTGCCTTCTCCATAAGTGTATGTTCTTAGGAAGTGAGCAGGGCAAGTGATGGTGTTTTACTAATACATGGTTCTGAAGATCCTGTACACTGCTTCGATTGGTGGTCATAAAGCTTCATCTGTTCTTTTAATGCAAGAACATCACAAAGCAGGACATGAGCAGTTTAATTCTCATCTACATTTCTGACATTTTATTTACAGTGTCTGTAGAAAGAAGCCCAGGAGCTGATCTGCATAGTGCAGCCAAATTGTAAGGTCATTTGGCCATTGCTGTATATTTGAATTTGTGTGTGTATACATGTTTGTATTTATTTACATATGTACATGCCATAAAAACGTGTGTGCGCACTTGTGTGTAACTAGAGGTTTAAAGTCCTGCTTGCACAAATGTTTAAATCTCTGAGTTCCTTGTACTGTATGCCTCTACTTAAATTTTAATTGTTCACCACCGTAAGGCGGCACGGTGGCGTGGTGGTTAGCACTGTCGCCGCGCACCTCCAGGCCTGGGGTTCAATTCCTGCCTTGGGT
>JABJVR010005792.1:0-13151 GCA_025773905.1 Chitala chitala | reverse complement strand
GGGTCCCCTGTCTGCTTGTGTGGGTGCCCTGTGTACTCATGTGGGTGCCCTGTCTGCTTGTGTGGGTGCCCTGTGTACTCACGCGGGTGCCCTGTGTACTCATGTGGGTCCCTTCTCTACACAGGCATGTGCCCTGTGTACTCACTCGGGTGCCCTGTGTACTCATGTGGGTCCCTTCTCTACACAGGCATGTGCCCTGTGTACTCATGTGGGTCCCTTCTCTACACAGGCATGTGCCCTGTGTACTCACGTGGGTGCCCTGTGTACTCATGTGGGTCCCTTCTCTACACAGGCATGTGCTCTGTGTACTCATGCGGGTGCCTTGTGTACTCACACAGGTGCCCTGTCTGCTCGTGTGGATGCCCTCTCTACACAGGCATGTGCCCTGTGTACTCATGAGGGTGGCCCCTCTACACAGGCATGTGCCCTGTGTGCTCATGCGGGTGCTCTGTGTACTCATGTGGGTGCCCTGTCTGCTTGTGTGGGTGCCCTGTGTAGTCATGCAGGTGCCCTATGTACTCATGTGGGTCCCCTGTCTGCTTGTGTGGGTGCCCTGTGTACTCATGTGGGTGCCCTGTCTGCTTGTGTGGGTGCCCTGTGTAGTCATGCAGGTGCCCTGTGTACTCATGTGGGTGCCATCTTCACTCTGTCTACACTCCTCATCATTGCTTACAGATACCCTTGCCCTACCCTGCCTCACTTAACACAGACATGCTTCCATTGTGTTCTTCCACCTGTGTGGTCCAAGAAGATAAAACATATGGGCACATTTAATGGCCGATTACTTTAATATATATATATATATACAATAATACGTCTCAACTGCACAAAGCCCTTGCACATGAAAATAAAATAAAACTCTGGATTCTACCGCCACTCCATGCGTTCCTAAAGTGAAGGACTGCTGTTTCGGCGTTTCACGGGTCGTGGGGGTTTGGCGGACACAATCTTTATACGAATTCCTGGCAGGGAGATCAGAGGGGGTGATTTATTGGGATGATCTCTGTGCCTCGCTGGAGGAAAAGTGGGAAGTGCTTAAGATGAACCTCTCCAGATAAAACAAGTGCTCTGGGGAGGTGGGGGGGAGTCTGCATCAGAAAACGGGTACGCCCGAATCTACAGTCCCTGTATCACCCACGTGAACATACACCTTCAGACGTTCTCGCTCTCTGCTCAGTCGCTGAGTGCCCTTGGCTTCATGTAGATAAAATCGAGCATTTTTCTCCATGTGCAGGTCCTCCACACAGATGCCCTGTGCGCCTTGAATGGCCTTATTGTGCAGTCACTGTTCATATTAATTGTGATTGCTACCTAATGGGCAACTGTTCAGATTGTATGGTAGACTGACATTTCATACTGAGCTCATTGCATTTGTCACCCAGTATAAACAGTCCCTCCCCCTGACCAATCCCTCATCTAAAAATTTGCACCTGCAATCAAGGTGTGTGTGCAGCAATCGTATTTTGGTTCTACTGTGCTTGAAGACATGTAGATGGGAGGCTTCAAGTCAGTCAGGCCACTTGTTGGACAGACCTCAAGCAAAGCTGAGAGATGCTGTGAGGTATTTGTTATTGAAAACATCCATCCATCCATTATCTGGACCGCTTATTCCTGGTGAGGGTCACAGGGAAGCTTGGAGCCCATCCCATATAGGGCACAGGGCAGGGGACACTCAGGGCAGGGCCCCAACCCACCACAGGGCACACACACACCAACCTAACCTGCATGTCTTTGGACTGTGGGAGGAAACCGGAGCACCTGGAGAAAACCCACCAAGCACAGGGAGAACATGCAAACTCCACGCACAAAGACCCAAGATGGGAATTCAGCCCCAGGCCTGGAGGTGCGCGGCGACAGTGCTAACCACCATACTACCATGCCGCCTTTTATTGAAAACAGTGTTTGTTTAATATATACACTGGACCTCACTGCACAAGCCATTCGGTAGTTTAGCAACCAAAGGCTGTTTTGTCGCTAACATCCCATTTGACATAACGCCGGTCTGATGGAACAGAGATTGGCTAAATTGTTTGGATAGGGAGGGAGTAAATTAGCATGAATTTCAGTGGGACACTGTTTCTTTAGTACTATGTGCTATGTTTATGTCTGGGACATATTTTAAATTGAACCAGTTATTTTTGGATTAAGACAACGTAATTTTAGGGTCTGTTGTACCAGTAATCTGTATCTTTGTATTTCAGGGCAACTGGGGGTACCATTTGTTGATGGAATGCTGGACATAAGGGCAAGCATTATTTTAGGATGGTCATATGGGCTGGTTTTAATTCAAATCTAATCAACCAATCAGGAACAGCAGCAGATCAGATCAATCAGTACTATTCTGTCACTGAGCTGTATAAGCAACTATACTTGCTGTGGCTCTCTATTGGTCTGTGTTGTACAACAATAACCCAACATCTGATTGAAAGAGAATCCATTTCAACCATAACTGAGTAAACCTTTTGGGCTCCTACGTTTACACAACCTTTTGTTAGAAGGCCTGCAGTCCAGACTATAATCCGTCATCTACATGTCAAATGCTAATAACTACATCTTTTGTGATCCAAAGGAATTAACTACAGAGTGACACAAACCTCGTGCAAAGCTGGGTGCATTCTTACATGCTGAAATGCTGTGTATGGCTTTTTGATTGTCATAATTAAGCCTGCAAGCACTATGTATAAACGTTAGCATGTACAGTCTCCAGTTAAAAACACAGGTGTACTTTTCCTTTTATTGAATGGGAAAAAAATGGACTGCATCTAAAATTGGAGTTTATTACTTTTTCCAATGATTCCATAATTAGCTTCTGATTTAGGACCCCACGCTGTAATATTTTTTTCCTATTTCTTTTTGTCATTGTTCCTGCCAGCTAGTCAGGCCCAGCACATACCACTCAACTCATAAAAGCCTATTTGTGAAATACAGACATTCCTGTGCTTTCAAAGGAAGCATTTAAAACATTACCTCAACTCTGTATGTTTGTGTGTTTATTTAATATAAAACAGACATATCTGATGTGGAGACAGACAAGCCTTTTTTAAGTTTAAAGGCCTTCTGTAATCACTTTGCTCTGGGGTCTGACCCTTGTGCTGTTGTTCAGAAGTAGTAATGAGAGAGTCTTTTAGTCCTACCATTGTCGGCTTTAGATTTAAGCAAAATTTCTTCTGTTCCCACCGCAAATGTGGACGCCAAACTATTCGCCGATTTGTTTTTGGCAGTCACAGGGCAGCATTTCTGCTCCCCTTTTCTCTCCTCGTCCAATTCTGTCTCTCTCTGCTCAAGACGGTCAACAAAAGCAGGGTGTGATTTTTACCCATCTCAGGTGTGCTTGGGTGTACGGACCGACAGAAAGGGGAAACCGAATTCACGTCTCGTGTTTGGTGAGAGTGCCTACAAAACACTGGGACTGTAAACAGACCGTCCAGACAGGGAGACACGTTTCGGGGTCAGGTCAGTCATGGTGACAGTAAGCATCCCACTCCTCTGCTCACAAAATATTCAGCTTGGTCTTGAACAGACTGCAACCAATCACATGGTCTCTGTGCAACATGGAACCTCAAATTTTCAGTGCACCTATCTGTACAAAGGGATCTGCCATCTTGTACAAAGGGATCTGCCATCTTGTACAAAGGGCTCTGCCATCTGTACAAAGGCCTCTGCCATCTTGTACAAAGGGATCTGCCATCTTGTACAAAGGGATCTGCCATCTTGTACAAAGGGCTCTACCATCTTGTACAAAGGGCTCTGCCATCTTGTACAAAGGGCTCTGGTATCTTGTACAAAGGGCTCTGCCATCTTGTACAAAGGGCTCTGGTATCTATATAAATGAACCTGTCATCCACATAAAGAATTTTGCCATCTGTATAAAGGGCTCTGTCATACTAGTAGTAAATCTCTGTGACGCCCCCATAGGGGTGCCTACTCCCTTTCTCCTCAATGCCTGGAGAAATCCACCCCTGTGGAGTAGCAGTTTTTCATTTAATTCCAAATCAGTTGGAAAGAATGCTCTCCTCTTCTTCTTAACACTGCCACCTTCTAAAATTTGAGGGTCCTGTCAAGAGCATCTGCAATACCAACAAGGAATCCAGGCATGTTGCCTTTAAAGAAACGTGGGAGATCTGCCCTCCTCTCTACTGTGTACATCTTAAAAGTGAGTAGGTTTCCACAACAAGATATGATGTACATGATCAAGCTAGATTCCCACCATTTTGCTGTATTTGTGCGAGCTTGACTGGCAGGTGGGCCTTTGAGTGTTTGCATGTGATATGATTGACGCTTGTTACATGTACTTTAAATTCTCAGTACTTTCTCCAGTTACCCTGCAGATTGGCGTCTTTCTCACTTAAGTGTTGAACCCTCAGCTTTGAGTGGCTGTGAAAAGCAAATAAGACTTCTATTTTTCCTTTTTTGGTGAGCCTCTCTGCATTAAACCATAGATGTAAAAAAAAAATCATTTTATGTACTGTAATTTCTTTCCTTTGCCTTCACCACAAGTGTCATGTGAGACTAGAAGCCTTCGGTTAAGGCCTTTCCCGCATATACCTCAAAAGCAAGCTTTAAGAAATCGACTGCCTCACTTCAGCCAACAATAATATTGTATTTAATCTAGATATCATTGCATACAAAACGAGAAAGAGAAAAATTCAAGGGCGCCATTGTTTCGCTGTTCCCTGTGCTTTTTTTTTCCTAGTGAAATAATGAACCGTTTCCTTCAGAAATCCAAAACACCAGAGCTGAAGACATGTGGAGGGTCAGTACTCTAGGCTGGGGCGAAGACGCTACACGGGACGTTTTAAATAGGGAAGGTTGTTCTCACGTGTAAAGCCAGCGGATTATACTTTGACATATTAATCCACCCAGCCTCCCACATTTAATAACAACAAATCGACAAAAGCAAAACAGTTCTCTTTAATTTGCATATGAAAATAACCAGCGGGGGAGAGCTGCAATCTCATTGACCAGTGTCATGTTACATTCTTGCAGTCCTGGTCTATTCTCTTGCACTTTATTGTACATTGGGTGTTTCCTAAAGGTTAGAATACATAATTTCTTCCTTCACCAAAAATGACCTGGCTGCCAGATTATCCTGCAGCATCTGTTCGAAGGCTGCCTGCCCCCACACCTACCTTAAAATCACCACAACCACTGCCATGTACGTGGGCTTTAAATTAGAACCTGGCTTTGGCTTAAACAGATTCCTGACAAATAGCTGAGTCTGTCTGGGATTTAATTGGTTGGCGATACCAGAGAGCATGACAGGCTGCCCAAATGAGTTTCAAGATGGGCCATAAAGGACGAGATGCACGGATAGGGTGCAATTTGCGTTCGAGGTTACATGTACCCACTGTTATGTTGGTGGGGGGTGGGTTCAGACCTCACAGCTCTCACGGACCTCAGCATGAAAGTGCACAATTTGCCTGCCTGAACATTCTTTAAAATAGTCTTTGTAACCATGGCAGTGGAATGACCTCCTGTCCATTTCCACACTCTAACCACACCCTAGGAAAGATTTACTTGGGCTTAAATCAAATGTACATAACTCTAAGGTCAGTTCGGGGAGACACTAATACACCTAAAGAACATTGCATTCAGTAACATATCGGATACATAATTTACACAAAAAAGCACAACCTTTTCTGTGCAATCTTCAAAGCAATCCCAGTGTATCAATAAAGGTAAAAGAATACATTGGAACCCAAAGGGATAACTTTAGAAATACAAATCAAGTTATCATTTATTCAGCTGCATATCATAACCAAATATTCCGTGCATTCCAAACTGCGCTGTTATTGTTCCTTCACTGGCTTCATCAGTCAGAAGAGTTTAAATACAAAAGATTAATGTTTACTGGCTGAGAAGCTGAACAAAGTCTGCAGGGAGTTCGGTTGTCTTTTTGGCCGCTTCAATTACATTTTGCAGCATACTATGATGTTTATATGACCTGGGTTCTTGTGCCGGGCTCTTATGCAGTTGAGGCAAATCTAGAACCTTTATAAACCTTGAATCTGACTTGATCTGTCTTACGACTAAAGCAGTTACCAACAGGTAAGTTGGTAACTGCAATGCTCATTTTAAAAGGCTAGTTTTGAATGTTGTACTGAACAAGGCCGCGGTCGTGTCTCCTTAATACACATGGCAGAGCCTTTTCGGTACAGTGGCCATGACGCCAACAGGTCCCTGGGTTTTTAACTTGGTCACCGCAGCGAGTTGGGAAGTTTCTGCCAGCCAACAAGCAAAATTGAAGAAAAAAGAGTTCTCCATTTTCCCTCTCACGTTGGCCAGCACTAAAGCTGTTTGCTTTCAAATACTTCTGTAACACTGTTAAACATCTATCCCACAAGACAAATATACTGCACCAATGACTGCCGAGGGCTAGCTCACATCCTTCTGTGGATCAGAGCCTGGTCCAGGCTCACAGTTTACGTACATTCCTGGCATATTCCATCGGCTCTGAAAAAACAAACGCTCGCTCCGTCTGAGGCCGTCTCGCCCTTTTGTCATGCTGGAGGGACGAGAGGGAAAGGGAGATCCAGCACCTGCCCTCGCGGGGCAGCCGGAGCACACTCTGCTGTTTGTCCTGTTACTGTCTCGCCAGTGCTGCCAAGACTGGGTGTGACACTACTAAGCTGATGTCTGATGGTGGGTGTCACACCAGATGTCTGTAGGAGGGAGATGATAATGTTGATTCATTTCATATTACAATAAAGGTTTTCTTTTGTTTTTGTTGCATGGAGGGAACATCATGATACATCCTGTCATGTTCCACACAATGGAGTGGTGGGATGCTTCAAAGTTTTGCTCAAGGGACTCACTTTTTATTCTATTCACCCCATACATCTTCTTTTCGGAAAAACAAAAAGAAATAGAAGTATTAACCCCGTAGAACCCAAGGTGAGAGATGTGTAACGAACAACAAAGATTTGTAGCACTTTTGATGTAAGCTTTAAAGAATCATGGCACTTTGCCATTTGGTTCAACACAGGCTTTGATATCACTAATGCCCAATGTTTCATATAAATACATTACTTTGATTAGTAGATCCCCTGACAACTGCCTCATGGGTTAAAATTTGAGTTTAATAAGTGGTCACAAGAGGTCCTAACAACACTGTAAACACAAGCAAGCAGTTTTACAATCTCTAGTTCACCTCATGGGTTCTACAGGGTTAATGATGCATAAACTCATTTAACCAATGTTGAAACTTTATTAATAACCCATTGCCAATGTCAAGATTTATGTGCACCTCACCATTTGGTTTCCTTTATTGTTATATAGAGTAACGTGATTTTTCTTGAGGGATTAAGATAATTATATGTACAGCAGGTCAACTGGCAGCTGACGAATTGGTTATTTAGTTAGTTGAACCATGTCCTCTCCACAATACCTACTGAGCTCAAAAATGTTTACCAGGAGCCTCGTTAACTACAACGTTCTTGCCAACAAGACATATGCTAAGATGACCTAGAACATGCTGAGGGTCAGGTGCTTGGCAGTGTTCAGTGTTCATATTTCCCAAATTCATTTGAGCTGAGCAAACACTACGCAGGTAAGTGTACTTTGTACAGTTCTACCCGTCAGTCCCACGCTATGTTCTCATCGTCCTTCTCCTACCCAGTCTTGCATGAACCCAGCATGCGTGAACATGGGCCGGCCGGTGTCCATGAGTCGAGAGCACTGAGATGGAAAGTCTGTGGAGATGCCAAACTTGTGTTGTTCCACAAAGCTCCTCTGTGTTCCTCCTGGACCAAAGGCAACCCAGCATCAGTGGCACATCGACCTTTGCCTCTTACATGCATGCTTGCATCCATAATCATCCCTAATAGACTTTTTGTCTGTCAGAAACATGCAATTACTCCAAATTTCCTTTAATGGGATCCAGGTGAATAAATGTAGAAGAAACTAACATAGTTTTTAACACTGTAATGTTTGCAGCAAAATAATAAGATGGAGTATTGTGTGAAAATCCCTTAGCACACAGGCACTCCGAAAATATAGTTCTTTACTTGGGAGGTCTAGAAAGAGGCAGATGTAGACAAAAAGGTCCGTGTGTTGATCAAGACTGGTGGCCAACCATCAGAAAGGGCCACAGGGCTCTGTCATGCGTTTTGTCAATTTACATTGTTTGTTATCACCCGAGTACAATACCATCTCTATCCTCAGTGATTAATCTACAGAAAATCCTCTTTCCTTAAAATGTATGAAATGTAATATCGGTGTGTCTCCCCACAGACTCGTTTGTGCATAATTACACTTAGCAGCTTTCAGTCCAGTGTCTAACATCACGGGTGTCGTCACTTTGATGTTAAACCAATGGGTAATCTAAGCAGTTCTGTGTATTTACTCAGCGCTAACCACTTTGTGTAACGTATCGCACCCATTTGCTCAGGGTATGGGAACGTTTTAGGTCCTTGTGGTTCACTGGCCAAAGTATGCAGGACAATTACACACGTGTCTTCCTTTATCTGTGCAGTGTGCCGCTCTGTTAAAGATGCTGAACGTGTACGAGAAAAGGTAAGATTGCTCTGTTGCAATGTAACAACCTCAGCTCCTATGTCATTGGTCAGCCTTGTCATCCTTGTCTGGTTTGTTTGGCTGTTGCTCTGATGTTATGATCAAGCATCAACGCAAGGAAAGTAACAATAAAAATGGTGTTAGCTGGAAGTGGTGAAATAGGATGTGTTTATAGAGAGGACCTCCTAGTTATGACTTTGGCTCGTATTTGGCACAGATTTTTTTTTCTTCCATGGAAAGAATGTCCTTAACCAGTTCCATGTGAATGGTTTGGAGAGAAAAAAACCCAAATGGTTGTGCTATGGCTCAGTGTCTAAACCAACTGAATCCCAAAAAATGTAGAGGAACTAATGCCATTTTTGTTTATTCTTATGCGTTTATGCCAAGGTACACAAACAATTCAACAACACCTGGTGCTCAACGTGCCACAAACAGTAACAGAATATGTGTGTCTCTCATGCTATTAGGTGGTTGTTTTTTTATCTGGTACAAAGTGGAAAGCTCAAGCATTAAAATGCATACAACGGGCAGAAGAGTGGAAAAGTGGTTAGGAATATAAGCCAGAAGGTTCTGGGTTTAATTTTTGTGTTGGTTACTTTTTCAGGGCCTACACCGCACAAAATTGTGTTGCTTTCAATGAGTATATATGAAAAACGTTGCTTTTTACCTCTCTAAAACCAACTCTGGGACTAAGAAAACATCGTAATTGGCTATATGTGAAACCATAGGGTCAGAGTTTAATGTATGTTCCCCATTAAAAAAAGAAATGGAAAAGGCTTCCTTTTTAATTTTAAACAAACTTAAACCTTAACACAGAAACTATAAATTGTTTGTCAGGTCTACCTTTAATGTCGACCATGGCCGGCGATAAATTCCTACGTTCATATCGAATTTCAGTAAAACATTTATTTACCAGAAAACCACTAACAGAAAGGTCCACAAACATTTCTCACGAGAAAGTGACAGGATGTGGAGGTGAGAAAAAAAAATTGTAGTTAAAATGATTTACCCTCTGCAATCTGAAGTACACACCAAACAGCTCCAAGTGCTAGTATCAGCAGCGGGAACTGAAGGGGCTGGATATGGTTTGAAGCTCTTCTGACCTCATGTCTCAGCCAAGTACCAGTAGATATATAAATAGGAAATCTGTTCTATGTATGTATGCTGTGCAGCTCAGCTACTGGGGGTAAGAAAAGTCATATATTTCATCATTTATATGCTTGGTAGACTCTTATCTGTTTAATTTAGGTCTTGACCTTTAGACTTTAAACCTTGTCCCCCATCATTAAACAGTCAAAATAGTTTACATTCAGATCGTATTTATTGCTTTGCACACAGCTAAGAAGACAGTCTGGGAACCTTAGCTCAGATTTGAAGTCCTGAAAACCAGTAAAATATCGATCAGTAGAAGACCAGGGCTGTCCCTTCAAATGCTTTGGTTTTACTATAATGTCTGCTAGCAAACACTGCATGTTGTAGGACAGCCTAGAAAACAGACTAGGATGGCCAAATAGATCAGAGGAATTTTCACATGTATAAACATGCAGGGAGAACAGCTGAGAAGGAACATGGAGATTCATAATACAGGGGAAAACAGCCTCTAATTCACTAAGCGTTGAGCAGTTGCAAGTGACAACATGCTAATCTGTTCTTAGAAACCCTGGGCTCAGAGAGATTCTAGTTCCACAAGGCTGACACAGGCATTACACTGTAAACCACAGCATACTCCTTCAGGTTTACTGTGGTTAGAAGTGTTTTTTTTTATTCTATATTCCAGAATTCAACTGAGGATGTGAAAGTCTGACTTGGATTTGCTCACCTGCTTTGTGGGTGGTCTTCTGTGTTTTGAACTTGGACTCTGTTGAGCCCTGGCATGCACATCCATGCCTGCATCTTTTGACAGCCCGCTGTTCTACTTTGCATTACACGAAATGCATGTAAAATACAACATGGCACCTCCCTTTGCATTCATAAACGTGCTGTTTCTCTGCATTAACCACGCTTGGATTGCAGTGTACCTCCTACAGTTTGTGAAACATTGACGGCTGGATTTGTACAATCCATAAAAATATTTCCAGCTTGTATTTCATTTTAATTCTCAGGCTCTCTTTAGGTACAGTGCTTCAGTCAGCCAACAAAATTTTAATACGTTGTGTCTAATGTTCCTGAATTGACTATTTTAATATATAAAGGAAGCATCTCAGGGTTCTTGCTGTTTGTGACCATACTATTTGCAGATTTCCTTTTCACAGTATGAAATTTAAAACCAAAATGCTTCACTAATATGAAACATAGCCTGCATGAATACACGGTAAAACTAAATAATGATTTTAAATACATGTTCAGCTAGACAAAATTAAGCCTAAATTCCTAAACCCATGTCCACTTTGGTAAGTAATTCATGTCACACTGGAAAGGCTTTTTATATTGATGTTGAGGAAATGGCATATTTCTAAACAAAGGACACCTTTCTTCCAAACTCAAAAAAGAACCACATATGTGCTTATACATTTACCCTTGTGGTTTGATATTCTATGTTTCACATGATTTACAGAGAATTAAAGGGAGCATTTATACTGGTTTCTGCACCTATTGTTTTAAGGGATGTTATCTACACAGACATTCAGCATCTGTTTAAATTACTGTATTAATATATGATTCCAGTAGTGCTTTAGGTTAAGTGCCTTGTTCAACTATACAGTAATTCCTCTTCCGAAGTATGACACTTTCATAGCCAGTTTAGCTTTTTAACTGCCAAGCTGTTTGTTGCTCCAGATCGTATCACCAAAGTTGTGCTGCACACCGATTTCGGCTCTTGTCACCGGGCCTCCTTGCTGTTCAGTAATGTATGTCATTGTAGAACTGACCGAGACTCAACCTCAAGAGCCATCATCCTGTATGGCTGTCCTGGACACCAGAAGCAGCTGCATTGAGGTGTGGTTCCTGTGTGCGCCAGCATGAGAATATATTCCGGTGTCACAGGAAAGCAGGTGGACTTTCACATGGCCCACATAGAGAGTACAATGTCAAAGGTCAGCTGGTTCACATGCTGTATCAACGTCTGAGCCGCACTGTTCCAAAGGAATACATTGCCACACAAAAGTCCTTTTCAAGTTTATTTCAAAATGGCATATAGTACATAATGTGAGTTCAGTTAAATTTGCGTGTGCTTATTTTAATCATTGTAACTATTTGCAAAAGCATGTGTTACTTAACTTATTGCAGGTAAAGTCGTGCACTGTACAATGATTGAAACCATTACAGAAATGAATAATATTTGCACATTCTAATCTAATATTTATACATTGTATATCGAACATGGGTTATGGAAAAGATAACGAATTAATGTCAACATGACTCTGAAGTTGTTAGAGATAATGTGATAATTATCAGTAATGCGTGAAATTAGAACACTGCCCTCTTGTGGCAGTAGTCCAAAAAGCGCACAACTGAATCAACGTTACAATCGCAGCGTTCGTGTTTGCTTCACAAAAATAATTAATCTTGTAACATAACGGGTTGTTCTTGGAATTTATTCTGGAATTTTAAGTGGCAATTTAATATTTAATGCTGAAAATTGTTTGGGTTTTGTTTTCCTGCTGCGAAGGAAACTGCAGTATTTCTGACTGCAGTTTTGAAAGAGAATTAGATTTCAATAAAAGTACACAAACCAAAAAGGAAAAAAGCTGCCCCTCTCCTCTGTCCCATTACTACCTTGATTACTTTTCGTTTTTGATACTACGTCCTGGAATTCATCTGGACAGAATAAACCCAAAAATGCAGGTCCCCTTATCAAATCAGGCCACGCTAGCGAAAGGTATCCTGTCAGCATAATTTATAGGTAGGAATGTTATTTTCTTTGTGACACAACTGGTTGTGGCTCAATGACCGATGTTTATGTAGCTTCCCTGAAACCCCTTGCTGGTGAAGGCTGCTTTTGAAAAAGAGGTAGCAAAATAGGCATACAGATCTTTCCCAAACTATCAACTCCACCCCTACCACTAAAATCTATAGACAGCCCCATCGGATTTATTTACCCCTCTCTTTCTGCTTGTGTTTATTTAATTTTGTCCATAGAAATCTGCTTTTCCTCTGCACAGTCGGAAATGTGCCAGTGAATGGAGGCTGATACAGTACACCTCCTTCTGGAAACAATTACAACGTAATAATCTCCGCATTCTTTCATCCCGCGATTTTGGCTGATTAAGTCTGTACTGGTACACGGAGCCACCAGCCTCCTCTCCTTTGTTTATTCCTCCTTTACTTCTCTTTTTACAGACCTGGCAGCCTCCGTCCGTGTTATTATTATTGTTTGGAGAGCAGCGATATTACCGGTAAGTGAAACAGCGTAGGCGGTGGTCATTCCGGCCCAACTAAAAAGCTGATGTCTGCCATCCAGCTGAGACAGAAAATTTGCGGTGCCCGCTGCTGT
Source organism: Chitala chitala (assembly GCA_025773905.1). Classification (NCBI taxonomy): domain Eukaryota; kingdom Metazoa; phylum Chordata; class Actinopteri; order Osteoglossiformes; family Notopteridae; genus Chitala; species Chitala chitala. The sequence goes on along the minus strand of JABJVR010005792.1, from coordinate 205 downwards.
TGGAGAGTCCCAAACCAGACCCAGACCCACCCCAAGCTTTTCAGCCCTGATTGAGAAATGCTGCAGGTTTCATTAACAAGCGTCACATGTACTGGACGTGATCGCTCACGCGCGCGCGCGCGCGCGCGCACACACACACACACACACACACACACACACACACAGAGCTATCCTGTTACACCATACGCTGGTGTTGTTAATTTCA
>JABJVR010005791.1:0-13153 GCA_025773905.1 Chitala chitala | reverse complement strand
CCCCGGGGTCTCCTCCCGGTGGGACATGTCCGGAATACCTCCCCAGGGAGGCGTCCCAGAGGCATCCGAAACAGATGGCGTTTCTGGTTCCTCTCCTCTGCTGTCGTCTGGCTTTGAGGCACCTCGATGTGAAAGGTGCTATATAAAAAATAAATTGAATTGAATTAGTGTTACACCTCAAGACATCTGTAACTGTCAATTTTTCTGAACATGTATATTTACACTGACTGCACAATTATTAGGCAAACTGTATTCCTGAGGATTAATTTTATTGTGGAACAAATACGGTGCTATCAGTCAATCTTAATAAACCTCAAACCTGAATGTTCAACAAAGGAAAAGTGAGCTTAGTTTTCTCATGGGAATATGTATGTGTACAATTATTAGGCAACTATTAGTGTGCAAAATTATTATGCAACTAAATCAAAAACAAATTTTTCCCCATCTCAATTGTTTATTTTCAATGATATGAGTAAACGTAAACATAAAACTCAAAATTAACAAATGAACACTTTTAGAATGTCAACTATTCAGCGAGCAGTATAGCTACCCTTCTTTCAATTACTGCATTAAGCCCACCATCCATGGAGTCTGTCAGTTTCTTGATCTGTTGACGATCAACTTCTGCTGATGCAGTAACCACAGCCTCCCAAACAGTGTTCAAAAAGGTGTATTATCTTCCCTCACAGTAACTGTCATGTTTAAGAAGGGCCCACAAGTCAGGTGAGTTTAGGTCAGGTGAGGAAGAGGGAAGTGTCATTATTCTGTCACCTTTGCTGCCTAGCCAAGCAATGGAGTACTTGGATATGTGTGATGGACCATTGTCCTGCATAAACATCATGGCCTTCAGTGATGCAGAGTTCTTCCTGTTGCAAATAAATTTCCAAACCTACTGTCAGTTAAGTCCATGTTCAACCCAAAAAATCCAACTAGCTCAGTCTTAATAATAGCAGTGCATACCAGTACCCCTCCTCCACCTTGCTGGTATCTTACCTGAAGTGTCCATTATAGATCCACTCACAGGCCAATCTATCTGGTACTCTCATTTCATATGTTCATAAAACCTTTGAAATATATTCAGATATATTTTGGCCCAATATTAGGTTTCAGCTTGTGAGTCTTGTTCAGTGGTGTTTCAGCCTTCCTAACCTTAGCCGTGTCTCTGAGCACTGAACACCTTGTACATCTGGGCACTCCAGGTAGGCTGCAGTTCTAGATTATGGTGGAGCTGGAGGATAATGGGTTCCTGGTAGCTTCATGTTTTAATCTTCTCAAGTCTTTTTTGCAGTTAATATGCATCTTTTCTTTTCCACACGTTTTTTGTGACCCTGTTTTTTTGTGTGTGATTTAAGGTAAAGCGCTTTGAGGCATGCTGTTGCGAAAGGCGCTATATAAAAATAAATTGAATTGAATTGAATTTAAGGTGAGATTTAGTGAACCCTGTTAGAACTCAAACAGTCTACAAATAGAAGCAGAAATCTATACTTGAAAGAGATTATGAAATTTGCACGGCTAGTGTGGTCCGCCTAGTGCAAATATAACATGCATGCTTTGCTTTTTCTCTGGTTTCTGCTCCAGTTTGTACACTGCAGCACTTTACTGCAGTTTTGCTATTTCCAAGGTCACACATTCTGATTAACCTGTATCCATTCAGTTGTGGTGTTTAAATTGCACTTTTTCAGTTTGTGATGAAATTGTGTGAATATGGGAACCAAACTCAGCCATGACTGTATCTTTGTGAGCAGGTAAGTTAGGAATTTTAAAGTGCTTTGAGGCACAATGTTGCAAAAGGCACTATATAAAAATAAATTGAATTGGAAATAAATACATTGAATGGTTTTCTGCTTCCGAGAATGAGTGGTGACTTGCTGTGGTTTAATGTGGAAAGATTGCCCATGGTGTACGTGTTTAAAGTCATAACACTCCTACTAGAAAGCTGACAGTTCATTTTTATAGTACTTTGTAAATTCCAATGGGAAATGACTTCTCTGCATTTAACCCATCCCCTGTGGGGAACAGTGGCAGCCTGTCCAGGTAGCCAGAATTTGGGTGTCTTACTTAAAGACACACCTGGCTGGGCTGGGATTGGACCAGGGGACTTCCACATCCCAGCCTGACTGTTGTAAGAGTAATGTGTTTACTTAGTGTCATGCCTGCTACAGGCAAGATACACAACAGAAAGAAAGGCTAGAGAAATAACTGGGAAAATATTGTGGAAATGAAGAAATCACGTGGGATGCAAGGCTAGTGGCATCATCGCAAAGTCATTGTTTTCCTTTCTTATGACTGAAGCATTCATCATACAGTAACAGCAACATACAGTAGCTCCTCTTCCAAAGAAAGGAAATTATAAGTGAGTCAGAACAACAAGGGCTGAAATTAGAAAAATACGTTTTAACTTTATTTGTAGCGATTAATCTGTCTGGTGTCGGAAAAATGATAACAGCACACATGAATTGGTAAATGATTAGATACTGAGCAGTTGTGCAGAATTTCAGAGAAAGATGAAATCATGTCCTGCCACATGGTTCTGCTGTTTTATGAACACGGTTCCTGTGAACACAGCAAATATATCTGTCATGTTCTTCCATGACTGCTTATGCTCTCCATTTGTTTTAATTCAGCCTGATAGCCTCAATATGTTTTGGATGCGAGAAACACAGCTTTGTTCACAATACATGTTGAACTAAACTATGCACCCTGTCAAAAACATTATATTTTTGTTATTATAAAACACTTCTGTTAACAGTCGTGTTCATTTTCCTTATCAAATATTTACAAGACTGAATTAAACTTGCTCTACAGATTTTTATTTCCCCTACAACCATGACAGGAATAAGCATTTTAAAAATCAGCAAGTAAATGAATGATCTTGTATATACCAAACAGAGTAATTTAGTAAAAGCAGTGAAAACATATATCCGTGGATTAATTAGGTAGCCCGCTGCCCCTCACATGACTTCCTTATTCCTCGTCTATGTGGCTATTAAATGGTTTTGTTTTTAATGACAGACCAGACAACCACAAGAACTGTGTGTGTGTGTGTGTGTGTGTGTGTGTGTGTGTGTGCGTGTGCGTGTGCGTGCGCAGACTTAGGTTACCTTATCAGTGCATTACTGTAAAACATAAAGGCTTTTGTGTGCATATAGAGACTTGGGTTACCATATCAGTGTCTTACTGTAAAACACAAAGGCGTGTGTGTGTGTGTGTGTGTGTGTGTGTGTGTGTGTATGTGTGCAAACTTGTAGTTTCCCTGAATACCTCTAGGCTACATTACTCCATCCTGTGTTAATCCTGTTGCCCCATAGAATAGGCAGCTAAATGTGCACTCGTATGACGGCAACTGCCAGTCTCTTCAGCTGGAAAATATTCAGACACTTTGTCGAGTGTATAACGACGACAATGCAATCCATAAGTTTAAAATTTTGGTGCTTCCTTTCAAGTCTCTTCATGGCCTGACTTTTACATCCTCACACTCCCTGTAGGACACTCAGATCATCTGACTTGCTGCTCATGTCTGTTCCCAGGTCAACTCTGAAGGTAAAAGGTCATCATGCTTTGGAACTGCTTACCCCCACATATCAGGGCTGCCTTTACATTACAAATGTTCAAGTTCAGACTTAAAACCCACTTTTTCCTGGCTGGCTTTTTCTTCTAGCTGAGTCATCCTATGTCACTTTATTTAACGTTTTTATTTTACCTCATTTTAATTTATTTTAATTAGTTAAAATTTTTATGCTTAGTTTTAATTTGGTCTGCGTCTTGTGATTCTGCTATTTGTGGATGTTTGTTGATGTAATATTGTACAGAGCTTTGGCCAGCTCTGGTTTAAATGTTTTAAATAAACTTCATTTGACTTGATTTAACTGAATAAAAGTTGTTTTTATATCAACCTTTTTTTATGTTTATGAAATCAACCTTTATTTGTATAGCACCTAACAACAACCACAAAATTTCCCTAGGTGCATTAAAAAGCATTTAAAAGCATTTAAAAAACATACAAAAATACACAAGGTGGCACAGTGGTGTGGTGGTTAGCACTGTTGCTGTGCACCTCCAGGCCTGGGGTTCAATTCCTGCCTTGGGTCTGTGTGTGGGAGTTTGCATGTTCTCCCTGTGCTTGGTGGGTTTTCTCTGGGTGCTCTGGTTTCCTCCCATAGTCCAAAGACATGCAGACTTGGTTGATTGGTGTGTCTAAATTGCCCATAGTGTGTGTGCCCTGTGGTGGGTTGGCACCCCACCCTGGGTGTCCTGTGCTCTGGGATGGGCTCCAGGCTTCCCCGTGACCCTCACCAGGACTAAGTGGTTAACAAAATGACTGACTGACAAAAGTACACACAAAACACAGTGACAACATAACACAAAGATAAAAATACAGTGAACACTCTACTACCAAAGGCCTGAGTCTTTGCTTTAGTTTTGAACAGAGTTACTAAGTGAAGGTCAGGCAGTGAGGGATCCATAATTTAGGTTCAGTCACAGGAAACACACAATCAGCCGAGCATCCCTGTATGATCTGGGAACTTGCAGCAAAAGCTGATCAGGTGACCTCAGTGAGCATCTGTGGCTACATAAAGTAACAGGTTCAGACAAGTATGTTGGCACCAGACCACTAAGGGCTTTAAAAAACAAAAAGCATCAATTTGTAATGAATTATAAAATGCACCAGGAGCCAGTGGAGTGAGCAGAGAACAGGAGTTATATGGAGGTGTTGGTGAAAAGGTGCACTGCAGCGTTTTGGACTGGTTGTAGACAGTAGTGGGCAGACTAACTGAAAAAAACATCTTTAATACTTAATAAAAAGAAATTAAGAGATGTATGAATAGTACCACTGAAATGAGAATATGTCAATATAAACTTTGCACTGCATAGACATTGCTGAAGAATTTGTCAAAACCATAAATTGTACCTGAGAAATCAATTCTTTGTTTTTAAGAAGGGGTCTGGCAAAAATTCAAGAACAGTGTTCATGCATTGGTAAGAGTCACAAAAATGTAGGCATAAGCATCCACCTTAAAATGTTTGTCTTGCCTCCTTCCTCTTTAAAAGACCCAACAGCGTCATCAACCTAAATACTGCTGGTCTCAGCTTCTATATGCTGACACTGGTAGGTGTTGGTCCTGATTTCCAAAAAAAGTACTACAGAGCAGTCCAGGGTCGGACAGATGGACCCAGGCACAGGATTCACTCCAGTGTTCAAATGGCATAATTAGGGTTACCAAAATCATGGAGGATTCACTATTGAAGCTCTACATTTCTCAGTCCTCAGGCAAATAATAATAATAAAAAAAGGTTTTGAACATAAAATTTTTTAAGTCATGGCTGTTATTTTAGACAATGAGGTTACAGTCTGTAAAGGCAATCTGAGATGAATCCTCCAACAAAACACAGAGATGTTCAGTAGAAAGAGATGTTCAGAGATGTTCAGTAGAGAGAGATGTTCAGAGATGTTCAATAGAGAGAGATGTTCAGAGATGTTCAGTAGAGAGGAACACGAATGGGAGCTGGGAGAAGCATGAAGGATCTGGTAAAGGGCCTGGAAGCCACGCCGGGGTCTTAGGGTCGGAGCTGGAGCACAAGCCACCAGCTGGGACAAGGGCCAGGACAGCCATAATGGTACAGAGCACTGGTAGGAGTGCTCCAGGGAGCCACCAGCTGGGCACAAAGCTGCCAGAAGAACAGGCAGTCCATCTTGAAAGGGAAACTGGGCACATCCACCCCATTCCACCCATCCCCCACAAACCTCACCTTCCTACTCACATACTCCTACCTGTCCCCCCAGACCTTGTGAGGTCTTGTCGCATGTTGGGGAGGCATGGGGTAGACAGGAGCTAGGTAGAGTAGAGTAGAGAGAAGACTAACACCATACCAAACTAGGACTGGAACCTGGCCTTCCATAGCCCCATCTTACATCTGGCAAGAGCCAAGCACTTCTTCCAGAACCTTCTGGAAGGAGTTAGACCCCCCCCCCAAGTACCTTTATTAGAGAGCACGCGAGCTCAGGTGACGTCCTCTCTGAGGTACTTAACCACTGACTTGCTGAGGGTCACTGCAGTTCTGGAGGCTAAACCAAATGCCTGAACCATGTGTAAGGTGTGGCTGAGCACCTGGTCCAAGCACACAAAGAACATAGTGAACCAGTTTAACCACATTATCTCAACTCACACAGAAGTAGACCCTGTTTTACTGGGTGGGCCCTGAAGGTGGCTACTAGTGGCTCTGTGTAGAGCATGTGAAGCATGACGATAACAGATAAATAGCTCACACACATGCCTTAACTGTGGTGTACTGATGGAAGTAGAGGGGAGGTGATGGATGTAGGCATGGAGCTGTTATGCAGAAAAAGTCCTTATTGAAGCAAATCAGACATACATAAAATAAATGCCTTTACACAAACTAAACATTGCTATCTGAATTACAAAAAAAAAAAAAACCAGAATGAAATTCGATTTATAGCAAATACAAACTAAACTAAAAATATTAAAGCAACAACATTGTTCAATCTAGGAGAACATTCATATTATAAATATATTTTTTTCAAATAGTTGTAAGAATTTGTAACTAACAAAGGCTATAATGTTCCATAAGTGATTTTTCCACTTTGAATGCTTTTTGGCAACAAAGCCACTTCACATAATGGGAACAATTCTGCTGTCTGCTACAAGAGTTCAGAATTATGCTTTTCTTCCAAAATGTTTAATGTAAAATTAGACAGAACCTGAATTTCCAAGACAAATAATAGCCCAGTTAAAATTCAGTAAAAAAGAAGCACTGTAGCAAGTCTATGAGCAGTTTGTCCATCTGTTTCCAAACCATCTGTTTCCATGCCAGTACTAGTTACAGATACAAAGATACCAAAATCCAAACCCACCTTTTACTTTCTAGGTCTGCCATTATGACAAGACATAACTGTCATGTCACACATGGCACCTATTGTTCATAACCCTGTTTAGCAATTGGTTCATTTTGACACATATATTTAGTAGAAAAGGGGATTGTGGGGTTCCAGGGTTAGAAATAATAAACGAACAAAGATACATCTGAGATGTCCTTTACTTAATTTGTACAACACAACAATAACCAAATTCAGGGTGTTGCAGATACAGCTCACACGCATAAAAATACCTGTGAGACATTCTTGGTGCGGTCAATAACACAGTGGCATCTAAAGAATTTTAAAAGCAGGCGGGGACAGGGAGGATGTTGGTTCAGTGGCTGGACAGGTGTAGTGCTGTCATAGAAACAGATGGTCTGGATAAGTGTTACACTCATGCAAGATGGAGATGCAGCCCTAAGCTGTCCAGGTAGGAAACAATCAAGTGAAGATAACTTATATGTGTCCTCCCAAGAAAGGCACGTGACTGTTAAGTAAGATCTGATCAAACAGTCACTACTTTCCAGAATGTTATTTGACGTTTTGAGAGATGAATTTTTAACAAAAAATGTTGGACATAAACAATGTTACTTTAAGTAATTTAAGGTATACTTATAATGGCCTAGGTGTACATAAGCAACAATACTAAGCAATACTTGAATGCTAAAAATTTTAAATATTTTTTGTATTCTAAGATACCATCGTACATGGATTAGTACATTGTCCACGACGTATGTCTGACGTTGGCTAGCACAGGCTCTAACTGTGGCCCTGTCCAGGATCAGCAGCAGGCAAACTACTAAGAGAATGAGTGAATGACTGATGTTCCATCACAACTCATTCTAAAAACAACGAACAAACAAACTATCCAAAACTATCACACAAAAAACTGCATACAGCATCTCAAAAAGCTGTTCAGTACTCTGGTCTGTCAGCATTTTCAGAGAGCACAACAAAATGAACAGGGACACTGGTGACTGAGACAGGACCAGAGACACGTACTGGAATGGCATCCACCAACATCTCCTCCAGGGCCGATTGTAACACTGGATAAGAATCAGGAATGGTGCCAGCCAGCACCTGGGCCAGGTGCATCTCTACTCTTCGAGGGCCCACTCATACCCCCTATTAGCTGCTGGAGGGCCGAGCCAAAACAAAAAGGAGATATGGGACATACTGCTTTACCACCTCCCAGAGTTTTTTATACTTTATTATCATGATAGTTATATTTATTATATATCAATATGTAGACCATATGTATAAATGCAAACAATACTGCAAACTTGTCCATGTTGAGACACTAACTGTGTAGTCATGTAGTCTGTTCTCAATGTCACTTGTGCTTCACCCTTAATTGCACATAAATTAAGCAATGCCTTTCACTGACCAATAATATCATTTGTTAAATGCAGACCATCTGTGTGTGATTAAGGGGTTTCATAGCACAAGTACACCTGTACCTGGCAAATGCTAATTCTGGTGAGTTAGCATTGTGGAAAATCCTACACCATGACACAAAAAATCAATCCAAGCAACTCTGTAAATGGGTCACTGACAAACATGAGTTAGGGAATACACAAGCCATTTTCGAGTCATTCAGTGTCTGTCAGAGTGCAATGAAGTCAGACTTTATAAAAATGTAACGATCAAGACACAGCTGTAAATCCTCCAAGAGCAGCCATTTCCCAAATACCACAAAATTGGTAAAAAAAAAAAACTAAAAAGTCAGGTAATGCAAGAGGAGCTGACTTAGCCTTTAAAAATATTGCGTAAATGATGAAGGCATATGACTATAAAATTTTTAGGTTTATTAAAACTATTTAAATGAAGTTTGTGTACAGCTTCTCCTCTGTAATATAGCAGCATAACCGGGAGACAAGTAAACCTGAATTTCCAAGACAAATTATAGCCCCGTTAAAATTCAGTAAAAAAGAAGCACTGTAGCAAGTCTATAAGCAGTGTGCATTTGCCCAGCTTTGGTGTTGGACCAACCTTATGCCTGGGCAGGCCAGGCTCACTTCCTATATGACTCTGGTTCATGCAGTTCTTCAAAATACATTAGAAAATAGATACCAAAGTCCACGCCCACCTTTTATTTTATAGGTCTGGCATTATGACAAGACATAACCAAATGCAGGGTGTTGCAAATGCAGCTTACATGCATGAAAAAATACCTGTGAGACATTCTTGGTGCGGTCAATAACACAGTGGCATCTAAGGAATTTTAAAAGTAGGCAGGGACAGGGAGGATGCTGGTTCAGTGGCTGAACAGGTGTAGTGCTGTCATGGAAACAGTTGGTCTGGATTAGTGTTACACTTGTACAAGATGGAGATGCAGCCCTAGACAACAATCAAGTGAAGATAACTTATATGTGTCCTCCCAAGAAAGGTACGTGACTGTTAAGTAAGATCTGATCAAACCATGCAAGAAGGAGCCTGGTGAGGCAGGTTTCCCACCTGTGACAGTACCACAGCATTGTGGGAGAGAGAAAGCCATATTTAAACTCACATTAAGCCCCTGCTAGAGACTGCCAGAAGAGATGTGAGTGACAGTAAAGGCAACTGGTTAAAGGTTTAATGGTCTGATCAGAAGAAACTGAAGCAGTCTGGCCATCAGACTAAGCACTGTCTTCTCTCTGTACTCACCATGAGACTATATGTTGGGAAATTTGTGTCAGTTTAAACATGTTTTACATGTTACACTGTCACCTCACACCTCCAGACCTGGGGCTCGATTCCCACCTTGGGTCTGTGTGCGTGGAGTTTGCATGTTCTCCCTGTGTTTGGTGGGTTTTCTCTGAGTTCTCTTGTTTCCTCCCACAGTCCAAAGACATGCAGGCTATGTTGATTGGTGTGTCCAAATTGCCCGTTGTGTGTGTGTGTGTGTGTATGTGTGTGTGTGAGTGTGTGTGTGTGCCCTGTGTTGGGCACCCCGTCCTGGGTGTCCCCTGCCCTGCGCCCTATGTGTTTGAGGATGGGCTCCAGGCTTCCCCGTGACCCTTCAAGAGATAAGCAGCTTAGAAGATAACTGACTGATTGAGCTTATGTTTGTTTCATTTAACAGTGAATTGTATAGAAATAGTATATTACCCATAATGACTTGGAAGAGAAAGTTCTTTTTTGTACGGGAAACAAGTGGATTCACAAGTGGCAAGGTTGAAGCTAAAGTGGCGTACAGTATGGGCCTCCACAGTGGGACTGCTTGGTCAGATTGATGCCAACGTAATCTTTGCTCCTTGAATATGGCTAAGGTAAAGATGCCAATCCTAGCATCAGCTGCAACACTACACACAGTTAGTCAGAAGACCTAGAGCTGTATGTTCTGTGGTAATATCAAACACAAATCAGAACTGTGCCCAAATTGCCCAAAAAAACCTGAAGAAGCTTGACAGGTGTTTTGTATGTTTAGGACCTAAACATATTGCAAAGTTCTGTAAGACAAAGAATGTGTGTCGTGTAGTAATTGTGGACAAAGATAACACAGCAATGTTTGAGAAAAGTGAGGAGACACCTCCCACTCTTTCAGAAAATCCTGACACTGTAGCATCATTGATTATCCCTCACTCCAAGAATATCAGCTCAGATGATGAAGGTACTGTGCTACTCCAGACTGCTAAAGCTGGAATAATAGGCCCAGCAGAGAAGAAGACAGTTTGTTAGATGGAGGTAGTCAGGGAAGTTTGGAACATGAAAATGTGGTAAATTCCCTGATTTTACCAGTAGTTAAGCAAAGAACATTCAACCTGTACACATTTTGTTCTTTGCCTCCATCAACTGTAAAATGTAGAATAATAAAGATGACCTTGGAGAACATATGGGATAATTGACAGAGCATTTAAATGGATGCTGTTGTGACACCTCAAGTGTGTTCAACTATGATGATAATACCTGACTACTGACTACTATTGGCAAATTATGAGAGGTCATGTTGACAGACTGACAGAGGCTAGTCACACCAGAAAATATATTTGGGTGGTCATTGCAGGGCTCCATAGCAGTGTCCAGGATGTCAAACACTACCTGTATGCAGATCCAATTGAGTGAAGAAGATACTGATTGATAAGCAGCTGCAAGCATTCTGGGAACTTGAATAGCTAGGAATTACAATGGAAAGAACTGATGGTAAACATGACAAAGGGCTTTGTCTCTGTCTTCAAAGAAGGGCATTACCAGGTGGAGCTTCCATGGAGACAGGATCATCCTGAACTTAAGTATAATTACAAACTTGCAAAGGAATGGTTGTATGGATTGAAAATAAAATTCAAAAGGGATACTACATTTTACAGCATATACACTGAAGTAATAGAGGAGTATTTACACCAGGGAATTGCAGAAAATGTACTTTAAGATGATCCACCAACATCAGATAGTAAGTTATACTACTTACCCCACCATGCTGTGTTGAAGGAGGACAAGGTGACCACCAAGCTGCGTGTTGTGTTTCGTGCCTTATGTCATGCATATGGGTGTCCCTTCCACATGATTGTCTATTGACAGGGCCCAGTATGAATCTATATTTGATAAATGTTCTGATTAAATTCAGGTTGCATGAAATAGCATACACGGCAAACATTAAGAAATTTTTAGTGATTTCATTGTGTGAAAGAGATGGATGCTGTGAGTTTTCTGTGGCTCACAGTCTCCCTAATCAAAGAAGAGGACAATAAACCATGTCAGTTAAAAATGAGTATTTTTTGGTGCTTCCTCTAGCCTCTTCCTTCTAGCAGCTAAAATAAGATTTCAACATTTGATGCAATATGAGTCACAGGTGGTTGAAATAATCAGAATCTCTCTATATGTGGGTGACCTTGCAGACTCGGGAGGTGACTGAGGCCCGATCTGTGACACAGCAAGAAACGTAACACCTGCTGCTGCTATGGATCTTTGTGGCAATGAGTCTGAGATGAATGGAACCATCCTTGAGGTTCTAGGGTTGGTGTGGCTCCCAGCCACTGATGAGCTCACATTTGACCTGAAGCTTCTGTTCAGTATTCAACAGGAAAGACAAAATACAAAGGGAGTGTTCTGAGACTGCCTGCACACATATTTGACCCTCTTAGTTTCCTGACACCTTTCACCATAAAGTGGTCAATCCAGGAAATGTGGGAAAGAGACTTTCAACTTTCGGCTTGTACGTGTGTGAACTGGGATCGATTCAGGCCTGCTCTTTCGTCTGTTACAATCTCTTTACAATTGTCCTTGTAAGTCACTTTGGACAAAGACATCTGCTAAATAAATAAAATGTAAATGTAATGAAGAATTCCCTCTAAATTGGCAAGAAGGTGGCAGCAGTGGTGTTCGGAACTTCTCCAGCTGCATTAATCATCCGTTCCCTAGTGGTACAGAACCTGCAATCAGAGCGACCACAACCTGAGGTTACATGTGTTCTGTGATGCCAGTGAAAAGGCGTACACCGCCATAGCATACTTGCAGTAAGAAAACAAGAGTGGAGAAACTACTACATGTTTAATTGCCTCCAAGTCTAGAGTATCCCCCCTCAAGAAGAAAACCTTGCCCTGTCTGGAGTTAATAGGAGCTGTTATTGGAGCAAAATTACAAAACAATTTCTTGAAAATACTGCAGATAGATAAATCTATCTCAGATTAAATTTTGGACTGACTCAATGATAGTGCTGCATTAGATTCACAGTTTTGCCAGTAGGTGGAAGCCTTTTGTCTCCAACAGAGTAACAGAAGTCCAGGTGCTGTCTAACCCAGCCTCATGGTCTCATTGTCAGAGACCCAGTGTTTTTATTACAGCTAATCAGGCACAGATAGCGGTGAATTCAATTCAATTAAAGTTATTTTAATATAGCGCCTTTTACAACAATGTGCCTTAAAGCACTTTACACAACAAATTGCAGATATTAAGGAATAGACAGTACGAATTAATACAAATGAAGCCAGACAACAGAGGGTGAGAATTCCATACAGGAGGATGAGATGAACGCTGAAATATGAAGCAACAATGTTACTGTGTGCCTTATAAGTCAAGAGACAGAACTATTTAAACTAGTGTTAGGTCAGGATAAGTACAGTGAGCTTCTTCTGAGTAAAGGGAATCACCTGGCACTTTATTGTTGAGAGAACAGCATGGTGGAGTGGATTCTGAGAAAGACTTGTTCATTCAGTTGAACAAGCTTCAGCTTCTGGAACACCGCGGCCAGGTCCAACAGATGTTGATCACGAGTGGGTGAGTACATGATTATGTCATCGATGTAAACAAAGCATATTCGACCTCTCAGCTCTGCCAGGACTTTTTCCATCAGCCGTTGGAACG
>JABJVR010005790.1:0-13155 GCA_025773905.1 Chitala chitala | reverse complement strand
AATAGAAAAAACTATAAAAAAGAAAAGAGGGGTGAGAGCTGCTGTAACCGGCTGCTGCTCATGCGGCGCCATCTTGATTGATTTAATTATTTGATTTGATTTAATTGATTTGATTGTAAGCAAATGATAATAATGTTGATTTATAAATGTATCACATGATATTGATTTGTAAGCAAATAATGTTGTGTAATACTAACAGTAGAATAACATAGAGTAAGTGTAGTTTAGAAACTAATACAGTGCATTGTGGGATTGTTGTTTAAGACCTTTATGAAGAAATCACGACTCAGGATTTAGAGAAACCACAGAACTGGTTCGAACCAACTAAGCTCGCACTCCACCCTACTTAGAAACAGAAAACAGGAACTGATAAAATTAATGGGATTTTTCCAGAAGAAGAGGCCCCAAAGAAGAAGGTATATAAGGGGTTGGCTGTGGTGGTGTTTGACTAAAACCTGACAAACGCAGCCCCAGCTGATGACATTAGCAATTATCATTGCACAGTTTAATATATGTAAAGTAATTTTTGCATAGGTCGATTAATGACCAAATCGAGTTACAACTAGTCAGTCGAAACCGATCACGGTCGTAATAGAATAGAATAGAACACACTTTATTATCACTGTACACCAGGATGGTACAACAAAATTAAGAGGATGGTACAATGAAATTAAGAAATTAAGCTGATGACGACCTGTACAGATATTTACAGTAGCAGTACTTGCTGACTATAAAACCAACAGCATGATTTAATGGTCCACAGCATTCATTCCCACACTCCTTCTCTCTTCTGTATATGTGGGGAGACCTTTTAACAGAGCAACAGGCATCCAGACATCCAGAATTTCAGGCAGGCATCCAGAGTGTCAGGCAGGCATCCAGGCTCAAGAGTACCAGCTAAGCATCCAAGCATCTAGAGTGCCAGGCACTCATCCAGAGTGTCTGCCATGAATCCAGGCTCAAGAGTGCCAAACAGGCATCCACACTAAAGAGTGTTAAGCAGGCTTTCACAGTGCCAGATAGGCATCCAGACTCAAGAGTGCTCAGCAGGCATAAGCAAGGCAAGCCATTAATCCAGGCTCAAAAGTGCAGGCCAGACATCCAGACTGCCAGCTAGACATCCAGGAATCTAGAGTGCCAGGCAGGCATCCAGAGTGCCAGGCAGGCATCCACACTTGAGTTCCAGCTAGGCATCCACACATCCAGAGTACAAGCTAGCCATTCAGAATGCCAGGCAGGCATCCAGGCTCAAGAGTGCCAACCAAGCATCAAGACTGCCAGCTAGATATCCAGACTCAATAATGCAAGCTAGATATCCTGGTTCTAGAGTGCCAACTAGAAATTCAAAGTGCCAGGCAGGCATCTAGGCTCCAGAGTGCTAAGCAGGCTTCAAAAGTGCCAGCTAGGCCTCCAAACATCCAGAATTTCAGGCAGGCATCCAGAGTGCCAGGCAGGCATCCAGGCTCGAGAGTGGTAGGCAGGCATAAAGAGTGCCAGCCACAAATCCAAGCGCATGAATCCCATCTAGACTTGCAGCTTCAAGAGTGTCAGCTAGGCTTTCAGAATGCCAGACAGGCATCCAGGCTCAAGTATGCAGCAAGGCAACTAGAATACCGGCTAGGCATCCAGAGCACCAGCCAGGCATGACATGCTGCCTTTGAGTTGACTGTTTGCTTGTAAATGTTTCTCTAGTTAATTCAGTTTCAGTTTCTCTAGTTATTTCAGACTTACTGTTTATTTGCTTATGCTTTACTTGAATGACATTGTGACAATTGCCAGACTTAATTGTGTGCACTTTGACGATAGAGCAGCACTTACTGTTAGTTAGATTCCCTAATACTGTTTGACCTTGTTTGTGACATGCACGTGTACTCTTATTCATTGTAAGTGGCTTTAGACAAAGGTGTCTGCTAAATGAATAAAATGTAAATATAAAAATAAACAGGATGGAGAGTTTGACCTCCATGAAATACATTATTTTTGATATTATATTAAGGTGGTATAAGTTTTGAAGAAACCTACCTGTCAGTCACGGGCCCTTGGAGTATAGTCCTGATCTCTCCTCCCTTTTATGTCTGGGGAAACGTAGGACAGCTACATGTAACCGTGTGATGTAAAATTAAAGTTAATACATAAAAACATACTGAAGAACTTGTAGAATGAATAAAGATAAAATTTAAAACAAATAAAAAGATGATTAACTCACCTCATCGCCACTGCTCTCAGTGTTTGTTGTGTTTTCTATAAAACGTTCATTAGGCTTTTGCAGATGAAGAATGGGCAAAGATTCCAATAGAATGGTATAAGGAGTCTGTTTGTCAGCACGGAAACACTTATTAGCAGTTTTCATTAAGTCTAAAGGATGCACCACAAAAGAATGAAGTTGGGTGTTATGAAAAGAATTGTATTTATATAGAATTGTGTATATATATATATATATATATATATATATATATATATATACACACACAGTACAATATCCCATATCACTTATCCTATAGTTCCCTGGTTTGTTCCCACTACCAGTCATTCCAAAAAGTAACAGCAGTGTGTCATGAAGGTTAATAGCTACAACCTTCCTTCCATCACTAAGATGCACATATCCAGACCAAACAATCGGGCTACCAGGACAGTCAGTTCTCTTTCATGTCACACATCCTTTGTTTAAAAACCTTTCTTGTGGCAAAGACTTTAAGACAAGAAAAGGCAAAACCCCTAGGTATGTATGCAATTTCTTATTCTACTCCAAATGTTTAGATTAACCGTTTTCATGTTTGTCATGTACATGCAAAGTTGAAACGACATACAACTATCCATGAGAGAGGTGTAGTTTACCATGCCAAAAACATCTCATAACTAAAACTTCATTCACTATAGTGGTCACAAAAGTGTACTACACTAATTTATAAGACGACAGATTCATAATTTCTGACATACCTTGGATTTCGTTTCATTTTATGGGAGGCTGTTTGAGCAAGGAAGCTTCCGTTGAGGGATGCATTCATCTTTTGTCTGATCACTGTTCGTTCTGCATCTTTTTTGTGCTTGTGAAGAGTGAGGCGGTAAATGCTGCCAACTCGGTCCACTGCCTTGGGTAGGGCTCTGATCTCCTACATGAACAAAATTTTTGATTAGTCTGAGGATTTCCCACCAATCCCTTTTTGTAGTTGTCAAAACGGATTCATAATTACCAGCGCTCTCTGATGGTCGTGCAGCAGGATGACTAAGAGGAGACACGTCTTAGTGAAAATGCTGCTGCCCTTGTCTGCTACTTTGTCACCAGCCTTTTCTTTGTAAATCTGCATCAGATCCAGGAGTGTTTCAACAGAATCCTCCACTTCGTAAACCGCTACCGTGGTTTTGTCGTACTGTTAGGGAGAGGTGTGACGGTGTTGAATTTCACAATGCTAATATTTTTCTATATAAATGAAACATTCAAATCATATTATTACATTTTAAAGAGGAGTTTTAGTATGAGACCCAGAGAAATCACAGTTAAGGAAGACTGCTGCAAGTGTCCATCTTTAGCTGGATTTCTACTGCACTGAAAATATGAATACAATATTAAAATTATGCTGTACACATTTCCAGTAAACATTCACACCTACTTTTGACAAATTGAGAAGGACTTGGACTGCATAGCTGATAACCTCCATGCAGGGAATGCTTCGATTGCAGCTCCTTATTAGGGTGAAAATAACAGTGGTAGCCCCACTCTTGACAAGATGCTCACAACATTCAGGTGAAAGTCTGGTGGCAGTCTCTGGAATAACAGAAAAAAAACTAACACTGTGACAATCTTGTTTTACCCACACATATTAAAGATCGTATTCATAATTCATACGCCGCTGACTGATGAAATCACTATCTGCACCATTCTATTGCTTATGTTAAAAACTACCATCTGCACTTCTACTTCAACTGATGTTATGATACATTATTTAAAGCAGAAACCTTCAGATTAAATGACCATACATAAAACCTTTGGAAGTAAAATTGACATATTTTAAGAGGGAACAAAGCCAACGTCAAAACTGTGTTTCACAAATATTTCAATAATACATAATATGTATTCACTATATTAAAATTCCAGGAAAATTTCACTTTATAAATTACTCGAATAGATAGTCACGCCTGTCAAAACTGATATCTTGCATTCATTACTGGAGCAACAGACTTGCCTTTAGAAAATTTCCATATAAATATTAAAAGGGGAAAACCATGTCTGGGCAAACTGAGAGCTCAAAACATTGGAATTTCTCAACATCAAGACACAATACTGAAATGAGCACTCGGCTGTCCGCTTTCTCTTGTGCTTCCCAGTCAATACTCTTACCCAAGTGTTTCAAAGCTGCAAGAATGTCTGAGAAGTGCTTGTATCGAAGAAGAAAGTCAATTGCAACAGTTGTCTTGTTACACAGCCTGTCTTCTTCTTTGACTTCCAAATTAACTCTTCTCAGGCGGTGTCTCAGAACAATTAGCTTCTTAGAATCATTGAGCCGTCTTGAGCGATGTCCTCTCCACAGAGCCTTGAAATACATCCAGAAAAGGAAGGATTAGCTATTGTGAACAATGACCATCATACACATTTATGAATATTTCAATAACTCAGTCAACTTGACCTTCGAGAATGTTTAAGACAAAATCTGTTTACAG
Source organism: Chitala chitala (assembly GCA_025773905.1). NCBI lineage: Eukaryota > Metazoa > Chordata > Actinopteri > Osteoglossiformes > Notopteridae > Chitala > Chitala chitala. Next base: position 8,499 of record JABJVR010005790.1, on the reverse strand, counting down.
TCAATACAAGTACTAAATGACATTGGAAGTACCTGCAATTTTGTGATCCCATGCAATGCCCTTTGCTTTCGTGTTGTGTCCAGGAATTTTCTAATGGCACACTGGATGACAGTTGCAGCTTTTTTGCGGCGAGATACCCACTGCCTCACCTTCCTCTGCAGCTTAATGAGTTTCGCTCGGTCATTGAGATACCGCTTCCGTTGAACCCGAGCTCTGACACATGCCTAACAAAAGCAACAGGCTTTCAACTTACAGACACAAGAACAGCGATACGCATGAGCAAAAGATTCTAAATGCAAATATAACAATGAGCAGCTCCCATCTCTCTACATACCTGGATATAAACAACTGAGGACAACTGCTTCTTGGCAGACTCTAATGTCCAGTGTGCTCGGAGGGCTCTCTGAATCTTGATAGCACATAGGTGGTGGTAAACTGCAGCTGAAAAACGCTGTACTCTTCTAGCCTGGGCCTCCTTTTTCACCTGTGTGGATTTTGAGGGTGGGGAGACAACTTTTAACTCAAACATTTATCGCCTTCCCTTTGACAAGGCTGTCAGCTGTAATGCTTCATTTCCAACATATGTTGAAATATGTGTTCCTGTTTTGAGTGTGAATGCATATTCATTGAGTTTTGCTGTGGAAACTGAGAAGCTTAGTTAATACAGACCTAATGTGGGACAGTGTGGCCTGAATGAGAGCGGTGACATTTACCAGAGTCCTGACCAGCCAGCCACGACAGAATGCCTGTAGGGTCACAGCAGCTGCCTTTGTATTCTTAAAAGCCTCCCTGTCTCTTCTTCCTCTCCGCAAAGCGCGAAAGCGTTTCTGGAGGACAACTGCTGCTGTCCTCTGTTGCCGGAAAGTCAGGCTTTGTACATAAGCCCGGTAAGCTGACTGAATCACAACTGCAGCATTTTGCTTCACAATAAATTCCCTCCGGGTGACATTTCCTTTAAACCATGCTTGAATTCTAGTGGCCGCTTTCCATTCCTTCATGCGAAGTCTTCCTTGCTGACCACGAAATGCTGCCTGAAGAACACCAATCGGCCAGGTCACAGGAAAGGCAAACATAGAGAAATACAGCTGTGAAAGCATGTTTACCTTTGGCACATTTCAAGCACATTCATCTGCTTCATCACTGACGAACCAAGAAAGATGACCTTAGTGGGACATGCTAAAAGCTGTGGCTTACCTGTATAAGAATAGCAGATTTCCTCATCTCCATGTACTTTGTCCTTTCTTTTCTGCCTAGTACATATGCCCTGTAATATGCCTGAATTATTTTAACAGAACTTCTTTGCTGCTGGAACCTTCTTCTTTGCATTGTGCCACGATAGAAAGCCTGAGAAAGAAATACCAATACTTGAAGCCATTACTTTGAGAGTTTTCAGAACACCTGGATTGCTTCAGAGTGTAATAATTAATCACAGAAACTTTTTTTTTTTTGCACAAGAATGTCAATACACACCTGAATTGTAATGGTGCTATGTCTGACTTCACAGAACATCTTGCGTGCAATGTGTCCACGCAGCCAAGCTTGAATAGTCTGGATACTTTTCAGAGTCTTCAGGTATAGAGATTTCTGTACCCTCTTTGCTTGCTGTGCTCTGTAATGCTTTTGGAACGTTAAGGCTGCCTTCTTGTGCTTCACAAATTCCCTCCTTACCCTAAACATTCTGTAGTAGGCCTGTATCTTCACTGTACTGGATTGGAGGTGCAGAAATCTCTTGCGATACATGAACATGTGCAAGACTGACTGGATCTTGAGTGCAGACCGCATGCGCTTTACAGCCCCTCTTGCCAGCATCCCTCGAAAAGCACACTGCAGTGTCACTGTTGCTTCTCTGACAGTAAGGTACTCAGTTCTTTGTTTATGGGCCATTTTGCATGCCCTGTACCATCTCTGTATCAGCACACAGGATATCTGCATTTTTCTGTACTGTATTTGGGCAGAGAGACACCTAAAGGCTGACTGAATAATCACTGAAGCAGCCTTTTTGCGTAAGAAGCGACGCCGATCTATACTCATCCTGAGGAACGATTGTATTTTCTGCACTGCTCTCTTTTGCTTTAACAGTTGCCTTACTTTCTTGGCACGAAATGAGCTTTGAAGGCAAATTGCAGCATTTCTAATCATTTGGTATTGTTCCACATGAGCATTTCTTAGTCTCTGGGCTTGAAACCTTTGTTGGAGAACGCTAGCTGCCCAGCATAAACGTCTGAAAGCAACCCTTTGCCTATGCATCTTAAATTTTGCTTGTATAAGTATAGCTGCCTTGTGTAATTTCGCCAGCTCCTTTTGACTTTTCCATCTCCTGAAAGCTGCCTGAATGACCACAGTTGCATTTCTTAACCTACAAAAACGGTCCCTCTCTTGCTTGCTTTGTACATATGACCTGTAATATCTCTGAACAACAACAGCAGACAACCTCATTGCTTGGTATTTTACCATTTCCCTGTGTCTCCTAAATGTTGTTTGAAGCAAAGTGGCTGCTTGATGTTGCTGGTGAAGGATCTTTCTTGACTTCCAACCTCTACATGCTGCCTGTAGGGAAACTGCAGCACTACGCATCTCATGATAGCGCTGCCTCTGTCGTCTGCAAGCAGCTGCTGCCCGATAACGCAACTGCATGGCGACCACAGCAGATTTCAAGCAGAGGTACTTCTTACGAGTGCTGTAGGCTCTAAACGCCCTCTGAATATCACAGGCAGCCTTGTGCATTTTTCTGACCTGCTGCCTAACCTTCATGGCTCGGAAAGAAGCCTGAATGAGAATGATTGCACTTTTCTTTTGCTTAAGCTCCTGCATTGCTGCCTTCATCAAGTTGTTGGCACGGTAATGCTTCTGAACGGTTTCTGCTGCCCACTGTAACCTCCTGCAAAATGACCTGACAATGTGCCCTCTAATGAGGGCCTGGATAATTACAGCTGCCTTACGTTCCTTTTGCAGCTGTCGTCTAGCTTTCAGTCCTCTGTAAGACGCTTGTATCGTAATTGCTGCTTTGCGCTTCATCAAATATGCTGCACGCTCATCCTTAGCAGCAACAAAAGCTCTATATCGATTTTGGATAATGACAGTGGCTGCCCTGAGTGACAAAAACTGTCTCCGACTCCTGAAAGCCAGAAAACGCCTCTGTATGACAGTGGCAGCATTATGCACATTTTTTAATTTTTGCTTAACCTTGTAGCTGCGATATGCTGACTGGATCACAGTAGCAGCGTCCTTCTTTGTCTTATACTGTCGCATTACTGAATCTCTTTCTCTTGAAGCTCTGTACCTGTTCTGTATGACCTTTGCTGCCCACAGCATTTTCTTATACTGAGCAAGTTGCTTCTGCATTCTGACCTGAGCTTGAATTACAAGAGCTGCGGAGCGCATTCTGTCAAGGTCACGTCTCACTTGGTGCCCTCTGAAAGCTGCCTGGATCACTACAGCACTACGTCGCATTTTCAAGAAGTGTTCCCTTCCTCTCTTTGCACTCAGGTGGCACCGGTACCTCTGCTGGATAAGTGTTGCAGCCAGCTTCAGTGTTTTAAAAGGCATCCTTTGTCTGTACATTTTGAAAGCCGCCTGTATCACAGTAGCTGCTTGATACCTTTTCCACAGCTCTTTCCTAACTCTTACACCTCTGTACATGGCTTGCACCTTAATAACAGCAGCCAGCATAGACCGATAGCACTTTTGTTGCAGTCTAGCAGCAGAAACCGCTCTGTACCACTGCTGAATTTTAACAGCAGCTGCTTTTCTTCTGAGGAACCTCTTACGATCCCTGTGAGCTATAAAGTTTCTCTGAATTGTTCTGGCAGCATTCTGCATTTCCCTTATCTGCTTCCGGGTTCTCGTGCCTCGGAAAGCAGATTGTATGCAAACAGCTGCATGTTTAATAGCTCTGTATTTCCGAACCTCCGCATTTTTGAGCTGAAGGGCCCGGAACCGCTGTTGGACAACGGACGCAGCCCAGCGCAGCCTTTCAAACCGAGCAAACTGTTTGCGTTTACGGAAATGAGCCTGGATGATGGTTGCAGCTTTGTGCATTTTTTTCACTTGAAGACGAGCTCGTGAACCTCTGAAAGCAGACTGTAAAATCACGGCGGACTGTCGGATCCGCACGTAATTTTCATGCTGCCGCCTTCCTGTCACATATGCTCTGTAGTGCTGCTGTATGACAATGGCTGCACATTTTGCTGCCAGGAAAGAAATCCTAACTTTACGCATTCGGAAACATGCTTGAATGACAGTTGAAGCTCTGTGCATGCGTCTAACATTTCTTCTAACTTTGGAACCCCGGTAAGCAGCCTGGAGCTTTATAGCTGCTTGCTGCAGTTGACCATACTGCCGTCGCTGACACTCTCCCATTAGACGTGCCCGATAGCGACGCTGAACTACTGTAGCCGCCCTTTTGAGAGACAGAAAACGGCGCTTACAGAGAAAAGTTTTAAACGCAGCCTGAATCAGAGCAGCTGCCCTCTGCTCCTTTCTCAGTGCCCGTCTGACCCTCAGCCCACGAAACATTGCTTGAACAGTAACGGCAGCTTTTCTCATCTCCAGGTACTGCAGCTTCACTTTCCGTCCTGTGAGGTATGCCCTCAACCGATTCTGTAGCACAACCATGGCCCTCCTTTTCAATCGGAAGTTTGCCTGAACAGTATGCCTGCGATAGTGAGACTGTATCAACACGGCGGCCTCACGCTGCTGCTCAATCCGCCTTCGCTCAGCTCTACCTCTCCAAAACGCTTGAAGTTTTGTCACGGAAAGCCGCAAAGCCACATAATCGCCCCTGAGCTTCCGGCCCAAAATTTTTGCCCTGTAACGCTGCTGCATAGCTGTCGCTGCTCTCTTCATCATCAGCAATCTTTTCCGATGCACAAACATCCTAAAAGCTGACTGAATTGCTACTGCTGCCTCGTGCTTTATTCGGTTGCCTTTACGTACCACATAACCACGGTATGCTGCCTGTAGCGCAACAGCAGCACGTTTTATTTTAAGGTAACGTAGTCTATCCTTTTCTTTCTTCTTGCAGGTCCTATACCAGTTCTGAATTACAACAGAGGCCTGTCTGATCTCCAAAAAGCGCTTCCTGAGAACGTAAGTTTTGAATGACCTTTGAATGATGGTAGCAGAGTAATGCTGCAGTTTTAAATGTTGATAATGCTTCCTGTTTTTGAAACCTCTGTACCATGCCTGTATAATAACAGCTTTCTTTTGGGCATATGTATATTGTCTTCTACACATCTGCATTCTATACCATGACTGTATTTTCAGGGCTGCAGTGGTCTGATAAACAGCTTTGCGCTCTCGCCATGTCCTGAAGGCTGACTGTATCACAGTGGCAGCGTTATTCCTCTTTACCAGTGACAAGACCTTCCACCTTCTGAAGCATCTTTGTATTGTAACAGCAGCATGCCGCAACAACAGGTAATTTTGTCGTTCTCGTTTTCCCAAAATCCAAGCTTTTCTGCGTTTCTGAATTGTTGTAACAGCCCAGTGGGTTCCCTTGAACTTTACAACAGCCATCCTCATGCGCACATATGATTGGATGACAATGGCATGGTGTCTCATTTTGTGGAAGTGCTTCATAGCAGAGTATCGCCTCCAATGTGCCTGTGTAGAATTAAGAAAAGTAAGTAACAAGGGTTGGGGAAGAACAAATCAAAGAAAGGTCAAAGGAAAAGATATGATATGATTTTGGTGAAATAATGCTGAGCAATACATACTTGAATGACTGTTGCAGCAGCGGTTTGCATGATGCAGACTCTCTCTTGCCTCATCTGGCTGGCCTTTTGTCGTGCAGTACGGCCACGCCAGACAGACTGAAGGATGACCACTGCCAAATTCTGTCTTTCTTTGCGACGACGCTGTAGGAATCTTTTCACGGCCCCCTGTATAATAGTAGCGGCAGCACTCTTTTCCTGTGAGGCAGACCAGTTAGGTGGGACACACAGAAACACATTCAGTCCAACACTTTTATTTCCCACCTCCTTCAAAAAGGTGAATTTTCATGTTGCGTAGTACCTTGAAAATCCGTTCCTCCATCTTCAGTCTATACTTCTTCCAGGCACCCTGAATGATCCAAGCTGCTCTAGTTTCAGTTCGGAGATCCAAAAGTCGGGCACAAAGAAAAGTCAGGTAACAAGTCACCACCTGAAAGCAAACAGCAAGAAATAAGTACAATATACATCGGGGACCGAAACACACTAAATTGCAATTTGTATTATAGTTTTACATATCGGTATTACAAGTTTATTTCATCACAGAAAGGTAACCATAAGGAGAGTTGTATGTACTTTTTCATTTGGAATTGTGTTGGACATATCATCTGGCATTATCATGGCTGGAACACCTCCAAGAAATGATACAGCAGACTTCAACAACTGGAAATTTATCTTTTCATTCTCCAGAAGCTCTTTGAAATCGACTGGAGTTTCTGTGCCTGTTTGTAAAAGAAAGGATATAGTATTTATTTCAACATTCTTGCAAATTAGTGCTGTGATAGACATGATGCAACCAAACACTGAACATGAGATCTTAATAGTGTAAATTACCAGTTTGCAGCCCAGGCCCTTCAAGAGAATTATCAGAGTCACTAGATGAGCAATCCAGTCCAACTGTGCCACGTTGGGCACACTCGACAGTCTGCGTTGTCTTCTGAGAGACAGCTTCCAGTGGAAGATGGCAAGGATGATAATGGTGGACAAGGTAGCAAAGAATTCGTCCATCTGAGAAGGACACTGTGAAATTCTCAGCCTAAAAAACACAATGAGAGGATCAGAGGGTGGAGAAAAGGTGCCACAGAACAGATGGGCTTCATTCATAAAGTCACTATTTGATTACAAGTAAATGTATACCTTTAAACTGTAAAATGCACAAACAGAATTGACCCAGTCCATCAACAGAGACATTTTCGCATTGTTGTGCTCAAATGTAGATTTTGTTTTCCTGACATCAACTACCACATTCTGCTTGTTCTTCCATGCAGCAAGTTGCTGTTTGGTTTTCCACATTCGGTTAAGGAAACAAATTTCCTCCTTGAGTTTTTCTTCATCAAGCAAAATATCCACCTAGTATTAAACCAACAAAAAAAAGTTGGTATTAAATGTCAAATTCAGTATATACTTTATATATAAAAAGAAAGCAGAACATTAACACATTTTGATGGAAAAAGACCAAACAACCTTACTTCTTAATAAAAAAACAGATATGCACCCACACAACAGTAACATTTTAGTAGCCAGTATGCCAACCACTACTGCCATCTTCACAACAAACATGACCATTACTATGCCTTGTTATACTAACTGGAGTACTCGAGGTGGATTTACAAGAAAGAGAAGGAAACCACTGCTGGCTGCCTACGTGCCTTATTGTATTATGATATGAAATTAGTATTTAAACCAATTTCAAGGAAAACCAGTAGTGAGCAAGAGTGACCAGGACTTACATCAAGCTTAATTACCTTCACTTTGAAATTTACTTGTAACAAAGACCACAAACACCAAGAAAGAAAAAGCACAGTTTTTAATTAGTAAAACTGAGTTTGCATACTTTTCAGGCACACCTTGTTTCCACTACACATTACCATAATACACCACAAATGACAGCAAAATCAACATACACATTTAATATGCAAGTGTCTGTCGCTGTGTGTCTCAGCTTATCTGATCTGCAAAAGGGCGTAAAAACAATAAATGTATCCCAGAAAAATTTGAACTGGTGAGATGGAAAATTACCTGAAAGGCAAAGATGATTCTCCACAACAGAGTTATTGTCTTTTCTCTGTGTCCATCCACAATATCTCTGGAGTCAATGGTACTACCTACAAATATTCAAATAAAAATTGCTCTAAAAGACAAACTACTCAATTAGCAAGCACCTAATTACACATAAGTACACTGTGATATTTATAGGAGTGATGCATCACACTAGATACTCAGAAAAAGATATCCAAAAGATCCCATCAGAGTATCTGAGCTGTAAAACAAACATACAGAATGCTTACCATGTTCATCTTTAAGCTCAATGCCTTTGGACCTCAGAACTTGCAGTGCAATTTCAACATTGTGCACTTTCTGGAGACGACTTATTGCTGGCATCCTTAATTTCTGAGATAAGTTCCAATTTTTGGAAAGGAGTTCCATAATTCGCCTATAAAATATCGAACACAATTCTATATTTCACAACCACTACTATACTCGTTATTTTTCCAACTACAATAAACCAGCAATAAAGCATGGAAACTTACACCAGTCGAACCCCACATCTCAGGTCTACAGCCAAGTTCTTTACTGCAAAGTCAAACTCATCCAGCGGAGTCTGGCTGTGTGAAACTGCAAAGCCCAAATGGCCAAGATGACGTGGGAGAATTCCTTCACCACTTAGGAAATCTCTGGAAAACGCCAGCAGCAAATCCTTACTACTCTGCAAAAAAAAAAAAAAAAAAAAAAAAAAAAAAAAAAAAAAAAAAATAAAAAAAAAAAAAAAAAAAAAACAAAAAAAAAA
>JABJVR010005789.1:0-13157 GCA_025773905.1 Chitala chitala | reverse complement strand
TTTTTGTTTCCAGAGCAGTTGTGGTCCCTTCTCACAGCGAGAACTAAAGGCAGATAGAGTTTCAAAGAATTTCGTTTATGGATCATGCATGATCAGTTATCTTCTGATATCACAAAGACCTTCTGTAAAATGGTGAATTTCAGCTGCGAATGCGTGTATTTTATTTATGTATTTTTTCCTCTCGCCATTTAAAAGATGCACCTTCTTGGGAGGTTTCCTCATAACTCAGGGTGTTTTGAATACCAGTAGAGGGTTATTTTTAAGCCAAGCACTTTGTGGCATTTAAACACCAGCAGTAACAGTGGCTGGAGGTGAAGTGGAGCCTGTCATCGTCTCGTGGTTTGTGCTGGCAGCCCCCCCCACTCCCCTACAGACGCTGACACAGAGTCCTCAGCACCAGTTAATGCATCAAAGGCAGTGCGGAGACCTGATGCCGCGTGGGCTGCGGATGCACAACCCGACTAAGCCGCAGTCGTCGGGCTCACATGCTTCCAGCTCAGAGCTTCCTGCGGACACTGGAGCCCAGCAGTATGTTTGGGACGCGCCCCCGTCATTGTGGAATTCCGGTGTCCCGTTTCCTTCCAGTTTGCCGTAATGTCTGTTGTATACACCAAATACAGACAGCTTTTTTTTTTCCCGTCATTCGGCTGCTTGTTGCTTAGTTCACAAAATAAACGCAGTGAGAAGCTGTTCAAGTTTTGATAGTTTAGTGTTGCTGTATTTACTTTGCGCTGTGTTTTGATCCACAGCAGGGCAGATTTACTCTCAGAACTGATACGGTTTATTCAGCAGTCGCTCCGACGTTGTGTGCTTGTGCTGAATTTGTTCCAAGCTGGCAGGAGGTACTAAGCGACATGTATGTTCCATTGTGGTAACTGAATACTGGAGAAACCGCTAGGCAGTTGAGCAATGTGGTATGTAATGAACTACGCTGTGTGTGTGTGTTTGTACCGGATGCTGTAGGTCAGATTCAGGGTGTCATCATACAATTCATCTGTACAAGAGAGTCCTCGCTGGTTCTGGTTTTCACTGGTTTAGAGCAGTTCTGTATGACTGGAGTGAAGTAGTTGCCCTGGAATACCTCTGCATTTTAAGCCCTCATTTCCCTGATCGTGTTCTGTTCTGACAGTGCCATTGAGCCAAAACCGATCGGAGTTTCTGAGGCCGGCGTGTCCTCGAGGCGCTGGAGCTGTGCCCGCTAATCGGCCGGCCTCAATGAGGAGCTCGTTGCGGTTGGGAGCCCGCACGCTGACGCCATTCCTGCCGAGCAGTCAGGCGAGGTCGGACCACCAGGCTCAGCTGTGGAAAGTGACAAGGTCACTGTGCCCCATTTTTACAGCACCATTGCAGCCAGCTGTATTTTTGGGTTTGCCTCCTATAAATATCAATCAAAACCTCATTGGTGGGGTCAGTGGAGGCCCAGTTTCTGTGCTGGGGCATTTCCAGGGTGTTAGTTCAGATGGTAGCCCTTTTCTTGCATGCTTCATCATTTAATGCCGCACAGTTGACACTTGTATAGAATGTTGCGGTGACTTCCAGGTGCTGCTACACTGCCTTCGCTTGCAGCGCGGTGTCGGTAAATCCATGACTTTGGGGACCCATTAAAAGCCTGCTGACACCCTCCAGTCCTGCTTTATCAGAAATTGTTAGCTAGAGGGATTATGGACATCAGTTTGTTTCTGATGTGGGTCTTTATTACAGCCTCAGTTGTTTTTTTTTTTTTTTCCCCCCTTGTTTTCATGTTTGGTGGGATTTACAATGTCTTCCAGGAGTGAAGGGACTTGATGGTCACATGACCTCTGCATTGATTGTTGCCAGGCAGAAATTGGAGTGCTTTTCATAGTGGCTGTCGAACGAGACACCTGACACCAGCTGATGGCTAAGCTCACCAAAGATGTCTTGGCACACCTGTGCTATATTCCATAGAGGGTACATTCCCTTTGGTATTTTTTGGTATCCTACCATTACTTTTAGTCATTCCATATGTACCTTCATATCATTATATAACAAGGCTTAATTGTTATAGTTTTGCATTTGCATGGTTAACGATGCCATCCTCCCCCACCATGCTGCTTTAAACCTTGAGTGCTCCCTGTGCAGCCACGGATGCCTATATTTAGGCGTATTTTTCTTTTCCTGGGGGAAGTGTGGCCGCAGGGTTGTGTTTTCTGGAACGTTGTCTATTCAACATCTGGGGCAATGTCTGCTTGGCAAGGGGTTTGCACAGATTTTAGGTTAAAAAAGAAAAAAAAAGAGGCTACTGTGTTGGAAATTAGGTGTTTCATAATGCAATAGTTTTATTTCAGGACTGCGTTGCCTGAAGGCAAGCAAAAACGCATTCTGAACTTTGCTGGAATATTCCAGCGTTACGTAAAACAGGGCATTCCTAATGGAAAGCTTCCAGTTTATCACATTAACTTTGACGGTACTTCAAACTCAATATCTTGATTTATACCGATCTTGGCTGTGAGCTCGGAATGCTGGTGACACCACTGTACAGGGTCACAGTAATGGATATGAATTAGTTTTTCCATGGCCCCTCCCACCTGGCACCTGATTGGCTGAGCTGCAGCATGGGTGGGCTTTATAAAGGCTGGCTCTGACTGTGCAGTAGTAAACACAGCCCTGTCCGAATTGGTGAAGAACTGCCTTGTGAAACCCCACCAACTCCAGCCTCGCAACAAGACGCATGGCCACATTTGTGACTGTGAGTGCCTCTTATCATCACTTTGCAAAAATAAGTAGGAATGTCATACTGTCATTTGTAAGCTTACTGAATGGGGGATCCTTAAGCCAGTATCTTGTTTTGCAAATTTTCAGGGAGCTTTTGGTTCTTTATCTTTGACTGAGAAGAGAGTGAGTTTTGGGCCCTCGTGTTTATTTTGGATGGTCTCTGTAGACTTGCAGATGTATGGTGTGAATGTGGAGCAGTTTTTGTTGGACACAAGCAGTGAGTTCATCAGCCAAAGGCCAGCGGGTTTGTTTTGAGTCCTGTCCATTTAGTTACGGGTTGTTCTTTTCTGTGGTCTACAGATTTTGGAATATTTAGAATACTTGTCAATGGTCAGATTTTTCAGGAATTGTAAATGTGTTATTTTTATTTATGCGGTTTTCACACCTGTTTAACATGATTTGGTTGTGTTAAAGCTATTGTAGCCACATGGCATGCCATTATGGGTTCAGTCCAGGGTGGTACAGTTCAGGCCAAGCTAATGACCTTCTTTAGATCCAGGACCTGGAAAAGGAATTTTAATGCTGATCAAGGGAGTAGTGGACCTCACCAGTAATAAGTCATAGATCTCAAGCATTTAGCTGTGCTTTTATGAACTGGTTCTGCTCATCTAAACAGTCAAACATGGTGTTTCGGGGGTCATGAAGTCCAAAGCGCCATTGCACCAACGCAGTGCCGTGCGCACAAACAATATTCCGAGCAAAGAGTACTTTGCCAAAGATTTTAGAGAGCTCTGTGATAAGAAAATACCTTTTCTGAATCTGTTGGTAACAGGAATCTGATCTGAAGTCAGTTTGCCAGGGCACACTGCTTTCAACCAGCCAGTCGTGTGTGTTAATGTGCTTTACATGTGCTAGGCTCGGCCTTGAGCGATTGGAATCTGGGGCTCGCTGACAGCAGATACTCGTACACTGACCGCTAATGGCCAAAGCACACATGCTGTGTGTGGGGGGGGGGGGGGCTGTTAATTGATGAGATTAAAGCTGACCTTTTGACCATCCTCTGGCAGATGGCCACGTGCCACACATGCAGCAGGACATCCAGGCAGCAAGGCATGAGCAGGGCCCTTGTGACTGCCAAGAACTATACTACCCCCGGGAGTGCCTCCAAACGCAACACCCCACAGTCTGCGAACAGGATGGTCACACCTCTACCCAGGCACTCTAGCCAAGTCACGCCTTCCAGCACCCCAAGGTAAATGGCTGGGGGAAAACCTGTTCATTATGTCGATAGCATTTTTAAAGGCAGATTCTGAATCTGATTTTGTCTTGGGGGGGGGGGGTTGTCTCTGTTCTTGAATTACATTTTATCTAAGATAAGGGACATTTTTTTGTAGAGAAATAATATTGGATGTTAAGTGTTCAGTGAAAATCATGGTGTTTTTTTGTATGGAAACCCAGCGCACGTAAGTAACTCTCACTATGGCTGCTGTCCTCAGGTCATTGTCATCCAAGACCCCTGGCTCCGCCTCCTCAAAGAGCAGCAGCGCAAAGAAGTCGGCGTTTGCCCGCCTGAGGAAGTTTCTCATGCTGGAGGATGAGCAGAAAAGCCAGAAGGGAACCCTGAAGGACTTCCTGTTCTCTCTCTGAGCTGTGACACTGTCCCCAAGCAGCCTGAAGCTGAATTTGGGAGGGCTGCTTCGGAACTGGGAATTGGGCTCAGTTTGTGGCTTGTCTGTGAGAGAGATGCCTCTTTCACATGTGACTTAAGGCTGACCTTTGTAACTGTGAAGACTGCTTTCAAGTGTACACTTTTCCATACCTGCTTCTGAAAAGTTACTTTAAAAAAAATGACAGTTTCAGAATACCATGACAAAAACAAAGTAATATGTAGGTCCTGTTTGTTGCTCTATTTTTGGCAAAAAGTCCATGAGTTAATTATAATGTTTACAAGTAATTGTACAGATTAATCTTAGAAAAGTCTTGCATCTTTTTCAGAGCAAAGAAAATACTTTGTGTTCAAATGTGTTTTCTACCACATTTTTATCTTATTTTAATGTGTATAAAGATTCAGATGGCTTTGGTCTTATTTTGTTTGAACTGTTCATTTGTCTTCATGTGTTTACGTATCCTATTTGATAAAAGCTGTATTTCTATAAAATATGAAATATATTTTTCATGGATACACACAATGCTTTGTCTTTTTATTATTTTTAAGAAATAAATGCTGTTTTCAAATTTACACATTTAACCACAAGGCTCTGACCATGTTTTACACAGAAGTACTTAAAAATAATGCAGTCAGTGTCAGCTGCCATTTCTGTAATTATAACAGGAAGTCTGAAATCTGATAGCATGCTTGAGTATAAAGGACATCACAGGTGAATGTCAGTGTGTAATTTCTGATGTCACATGACTGCCTAGTAAACCCTCCTATAGGCTGTCCACCGTTCACATGAAGTGTAGTTTAAGATTAGTTTTTTCCCTGTGTTTTTCTGATGCTAAATGTAATGTGTATCTTGGGGTCAAGGATACTGTTAACAGAGTGTGACTGACTGTTGAAAAACTCAAAGTGACAAAAATTCACAAATACACTACAGTTGTAGCCTATATAAGAATAATGTAAAAATATAGCATGTACCTTTAAAGTTGCTTACACGCCAGATTAGTTTGCATGTCAGAAATTACTAAGGTTCAAAAGTTTTAATTTCCATACATTTTAATGCAAAAGAAAACCCCAATAAATAAATAAAAAAATTAAATCTATTGTATATTTTTAAGGCAAAAAAATTAAAGTGGAATCCCTCCGGAGTTTAGATGTTTTGTTTTGAACGCCCTGAAGGTGGCGCTGCGTTTTAAGAAAGGGAGTGTTGAGAAGGAAGTACCGTAGAAGTAGGCGAGCGTAGAGTTAAACATGTCACATACACATTTAGTTTATAACCTTGCAAAGGTACTTTAGTTCATAGAAGCTATGTTAACTAGTCAGTATTATATGTAAGCGCAACTGTGCGTTGACAGTAAATCATAATGTCGGACAGAAAAAGATCTAGAGATCATGATGACAGGAAAGAACACAAAAAACGAAGAGAATCAAAACCTGACGACGAAAAAATCATTGTTCAAACGAAAAAGCTGCAGCAAGAAGTTAAAAGGATAAAGCACGTGGAGACGTTGTAAGTTTAGAGTTATCTCTGTGTAAATGATCTAACAAGGTAGTGCATATGCAAGGACGCATATTTTACCCTGCGTGGTTTGGTTTCTTGCTAGCTAGCGAGCCCGGTCTGCTATATATATATAAGCACTTTAGCGTCTTAGCTAAAATGACCAATAACAATTTTATAAAGTGAACTGGAGCTAAAACTGTCCGCATGTCATTGTGAGTAGCACTCTCACATCTTTCTAACGTTTTCAGTTACGAAAAACCGCCTCCTGGACTAATCAAGGTTGGTATTAATTTCAGATCGAGCCACGAAATATTGACTACGTTTAATGTTGGTGTGGTGTTAATGTAAATGTTAAGGGTGACTTTTATTTTTTCGACTGCTTTTGTAGGAGCACGAAGAGAAGCCCGAGGACTGCATTCCCGATGCCCCGGGAAACGAGCACGCGCGAGACTTCCTGGCGCACGCGCCCACCAAAGGGCTGTGGATGCCTCTGGGCAAAGAAGTCAAAGTCATGCAGTGTGAGTGCACGAGGCATCGCTGGATGGGTCGGCAGGGTCTGTCATCTGTGGGACAGTACTACATGCAATCTCGGATTATTTCCCGTATCACAGTCCTCAACCAATAGCCATGACAGAAAAACAAATCGTTCAAATTTCCATGCCTTGAAGCAGGTTTTATATGTTCTAAACGTAACTGTTACAGGTTCATGGGTGTTATTTAATACACTATGTACGTGGTTTAGATTTTTTATATATTTGATTTTTGGTGTGTGGGGGCGGGGGTGCTGTTTAATGCGCGTCTCCATTATACAAAACTGCAAATACTTATTATCAGCCATGAATGTGTTACTTTGATAGACATCTGAGATGAGGCTGTTATGTATGTTCTCCTATAATAAGGCACAAGTAGTTACAAAAATCCAGTCTACTGTTGCGTGATGACAGAACAGTGCAGTCATTATTTTTCAAAATCATGTTCCACTTGTTTTACATAATACAGCATAAATGAGCTGTTGTGAATTGGGAACAATTCTATTTGTTTTCACACAATTAATGAACTGTTTATTTAGAATGTTAATATGTGTGGGAACATTTTTTTTTTTAACAAAAAGCTTGCTCTTATTTTGCTTTTCATTTTTCCCAGGGAACTTGGCTAATTGTTATAATCATTTCATAGTTTGCACCAGTTTACTTTAAGTGAGTGCGATGATGGGGAATTTCCTGAGCCTCAAAGGCATCACGGCTAAGAGAACTGCAGAAGCTGCGGCTTTAGTGACGTTCATATTGCTTCGATCTCCTTTGATTTATATGCACCTTGGAAAAACCGAACATTATCCGCCCATCAAAAAATGCCTGTAAAATTGTGTTTTTGCCGCAGTGATGTTTGTGGTTGTGGTTGCTGGTGTTTTAAGGTTTATGTGTGTGTGTGGGTGGGTGCGTGCGTGCGTAGGCTGGCGGTGCAAACAGTACGGACACAGGACGGGAGACAAAGAATGTCCCTTCTTCATCAAAGGCAACCAGAAGCTGGAGCAGTTTAGAGTTGTGAGTGCTGCTTTTAGACCTTGTAACATCTATGTGATGTCGTTTCAACCCTGATTGGTGGCCTCAGAGAATCAGTATGAGGTTCGTGTATCATGTTTGTGGTTTTTTTGCAGGCCCACGAAGACCCAATGTATGAGCTGATAAGGGAGAACAAACGCAACGAAAAGGAAGCAAGGTCTTTTTAAAGATGGCCTTACATATGAAATGTTCTTGAGGTTGCTGAAAGCATCCTCTTCTCTCCTTGTTTGGCATGTATCTGCGATCTTTAGAGAGATAAAGAAGTTCTGGTGTGGTCCTACAACACAAGATGTGCTTTTCTAAGCTAGAAGAGTAACCTGTGCTTTTGCAATGGTTTGATCCTAGGCTAGTTGGGTTTAAAAACCGGCTAAAGCAGCTCTCGGGACACTTGACACAAATCTCTGCCATCTTCTGCATTTCCCAGAAGTTCTGAATGTAGATGTAAAACTGATGGCTTGGTTGATTCGGTGTTTTTCTGGTGCCCTAGTTTACGCAAAAATCGGTCAAGAAGGACCAGTTCCCCGCATTACGTTATCAGGGGAGTTAGCAGTGGTGTTACACACCTAATTTAATATTCTTTTGAAATAATGTTAGCTGGTTTTGAGGGATGTTTTTTTTGGTCTATAAACATTTGCTGTGACAGGATATGATTTATTATATTGCATGATCAGCTTCCACACCCACAGTTTTGACCCATTTTTAGATCCATTTTTGCCCTTTGTAGTTATTGTAATCATGCATAAAGTTGTGGTTTGTCCTCGTTGGGTTGGAGAAGCCTTTCACACATCCACCAGGCCCTGCTCTCTGTCACCAGGATACAACAGCTACAGCAGCTGCTTGAGGACACCACGTCGGACAGTAGCAGCAGCAGCAGCTCCTCGTCCTCGGACAGCGGCCGGCACCGGAGGAAGAGGAAGAAGAAAGACAAGAAGAGGAAAGACAAGAAGAAGAGGAGGAGCAAGAAAAAGAAGGTGAAGCACAAGTCTTCCAAGGATGATGACAGCTCCTCGTCGGACTGACACCTGGGTTGGAGCGGATTCTGGCTCGGGCCGCATAGAGCCCTTGTATGAATCAGGCGGCTGCTCCACAGACTGTACAGTGTACTGACTTGGGTGGAGGAGGGAGCTGCAGGGAGGTCTCCTGCTACTCTTCGTCCCCCTCCCCCCTTTGTTGCTCAATAACACATTGAAGATAAGCTGGCAGGACCCAAGGTTAAGGGGTGTAATAAAGCGCCCTGGTGAAAACTGTGGCATCTGCAGTTTTTCCTTGCATCCTAACACATCAGAGAGACACTGAAAGAGAACACTGTTACCATTGTTGAAATGTGTCTTGGTTTTATAGTACACTGTGTTATAACATACTACTCCAACAGGTCTAGGGCATTATAACACAGCGTACTATAAAATCAAGGCGTGCTTCATATTATGCTCATCTATGAATGAGTAACTGGCAAAGCGGTGGTGTGTATGTATTTGAGAAGGGCTGAGTTTAACCTGTGCTTTGAATTGAGCTCGTTCCCTTATCTCATGTGTATGTCGAAGAGTTGATATGCAGAATCTCAAATGAGCTCATCCTCACGGACATATGTGAACTTCCTGACTTGCTGCATTTCATGTGGACTTCGTGCCCAACTTTGGGCTGGGTTTGGGCGGAGGAGCGACTCTCCCTTTGCTACAGTCTCTTAAACACAGTGCCTTTTAAACACGGTGCCTGTCTGCATTTTCCGGGCCCAACCCTGCCGTCCCAACAGAGTCAGAGCTCTGTAACCACATCAAAGCGGGCTGAGCTGAGCTCCGCCCAAGACTGCCCATTTAAAGATCTGAGTGGTAGCTTTTTTTTTTCTTTTTTTTTCTTTTTTTTTTCTTCTACCTACTAAACTGTTCTAGGCAAATTATTATAAACCATTCTGCTGTTGAAATGGGAGAGGGAGGGGGGGGGCATGCCAGTTGCATGTTAACGTGTCTGTGTGACTGCTACTAGCACCAGACCCTTCTCGTTCTTCCACTTTGCTGAACGTAACTGATAAATTGTTACAAAATGAATTGTGCTGCCTGTAACCTTTCACGTTTTACCAGAGGCCCTGTTTGGTCACACAAAGGCCACAATGTGTGTATTTTTGAAGGAAGTGTCTTTGTTAATTTTTCAGACCAAGAGCCATGCAGAATAGAGGTTTGGCTTTGATGACATTTTGACTGGTTGGTTGTTTGAAAATTTTGCGACAACAGTGGCACAAGAGCACAACGCAGGTACACCAGGAGATTTTTTAAATTTAGTTATTTACAAAGTTCTGGTGAGCTCCCTTTGAATATTTGCACTCATACCATACATCAGTATTGATAAATGAAACATATTTAGCATTATTCATGCAGCAACTGTAGAAATACAGTGTGTAATATCCACCAGCTTCTCTTAGTGTGGGAGATGCACTAGAGTATTCCACAGACATGTCTGTAGGCCATCTTTTGACACTGTCCAAATCCACCGACTAAATTAATTAACATGTTATTTCTGATTTTGTTGGACAGTTTAAAATTCAGTGCAGTTTTATGTGGTCTTAAATGAGGCACAAATGTTACTTTCACACTGACCTCTAACAGGTGGAGCCAAGAAATGTTCTTTGCCTCAGTATTTTGTAACTGAAATTTCAGTCCAATCAGTGATATTTTAAGAGACGCTTGCAGTTTGTAGCAGGTTAATATAATGTGGAATGTCGTTTTCAGTCCCATCAATTTTTCTGTGGAAATCAGAAACGGGTGCACTGTTTTACATTCGGACACAGTACATCCTTATGCAAAAGTTAACGAGGAAAACTTTGGGTAACCAGTAACAGTGTTTTCCAAACCTTTTCATTTTATACATCAAAGTACCACTGAGTGCATTTATGTAGTACTGGTGCACAAAGCCGTTTTTTTCCATGTTCAATGACCAGTCAACGTGTCCTTTTACTGGAATAATTAATTAAATCGTTAATCAGGTTAACTGGTATTTTAGATCCAAAGATGGCGCTAATTGAAACGTCAGTCAGTCATCTTCTATACCGCTTCATCCTCGCGGGAAGCCTGGAGCCCATCCCAGGAGACATACAGCGCAGGGCAGGGCAGGGGACACCCAGGGCGGAGTGCCAACCCACCACAGCGCTCGCGCACACACACACACACACACACGCAAAAGCACACAGTACGGGCAATTTGAAGGCACCAATCAACCTAACCCGCATGTCTTTGGACTGCGGGAGGAAACCGGAGAACCCCCACCGAGCACAGGGAGAACATGCAAACCCCACGCACACAGACCAAATGTTAACAGCAAGACTGCGTTTTCTGACTTGGGCACCCTTGGTCAGTTGTAGCCAAATTTATAAATTGTGTTTCGAAAGTCAGTGGAGAAAATTTACTTTAAAACAGTAGGGCTGTGTATGTGCAAATGTACAATAACTGCTAATTTGTTTACCGGATTATTGCATGCATATATATATATATATATATATATATAATAAAATCACACTATATATATATGATAGTGTTAGTGTGTATATATATATATATATATATATATATATAGGGCCATATTGTAATGGACCGCTTCCTTCATCTTTATATTGGAGTACAGTTTTTGTTTTTGTTTTTCTTGTCACTTCATCTAATCAGTGTAAATCCTGTAGAAATCCGGTGTGATAAAAAAAAAATCGCAGGATGTTCTTTATCGTTTAAAGAAGCTGCGATTTCAGGACTCAATTAAAACAGCGTGCCAGTCCGCTTCGTTAGGTCGGGGAGCGGCAAAGTTTATGTCTGAGAGGACGCGGAGGGGGGGCGCTCAGCTGTCAAGAGCTGTTGTGTTGCAATTGGTGAATCCCCTCCCGCCCCCCCATCGCAGCCCAGAGGAAAGGAACCGAGCAGCAGGAGTAGGAGGAGAGAGGAAGTGAAAACATCAGCATTATGTGAAGCGGAGGAGAGAGCGATAAACTCCGCACATCAGCAGTTTGTCGGCGCAGAAGTGTGTGTGTGTGTGTGCGCGCACTCGCTCCGTCGGGTCAGTAAAATCCACGCTGCTTCATTCACTTAATGCATGCAGTGAAGTTTTTGCATGTTCGTCTCGCACGGTACAGTGAACGGTTTCCTATAGCTGAGCGGCAGCGTCTGCTCCGAAACTACTGTGTGTGTTACGGTGTGCACGGCACTGATGATTTTGTGAAAGGGGGCCTGCAGTGCGCGGTCTGCTGTTACTTTGAAAGCAGGCGGGATGGCTGTTTGAGCCATATGCTTCTGCTTAGCTAGCTGGCCAGCTACCTATATCAGGACTGCGTTTGTTTAGGAAACAACGGTGGCGACAGTCTTTAACGTAAAACGGGCATGGTGATCGCAGGTAAATTCATATTGCATTAATTAGCCTTATGTGCACGATTGTAGCTGTAATCTTGGGCACACTCTAATTTCGCAGGAGTTGGTAGGTATGATAATGGTATAGTGTTTCGGTAGGACTTTCCAGTAAACAGGTTTATCCGCATCCTAATGTAATTGTGTGTGTGTGTGTGTGTGTGTGTGTGTGTGTGTGTGTGTGTGTGTTCTTTACGCGGTCTAGTTTTAATTCTGAAATCACACTGCGTAGCAAAGATCCGACATATTTACATCACATTGAATACTATGAACACAATACTTTTAAATGCTGTTAAAATCGTTTTCCCGTCAGCATGCATGCAGCAGCAAAATATGACGGTGAGTAGATGATGTTTTGCCTTTTTAATTTTTATTTTATTTTATTTTTTGACGGTTAAATCTTGGGCATTTCATATGAAGCGTGTGTATAAGACCGTCTCCAGATAGCGCAGTTTTCTGTTGTGACATGCAGCCATCTCTGCATGTCATGAGGGCGACATCATTGTTTCACTTAATTGTTTCTTGTTAAGTAGTGTCTGCACATCTGAGCTGATTCCGGCTATAGTGTTGCGTTGAAAACACGACGGCTGATTAACATTCTGTGCACAAATCGCAGAAGCAACTGCAAATTAATAACAGACAACCGCTGGAAGATAAACCGTACTTGTCTGTATTCACTTTTCATGTGTGCGTTTATGCACGCCGCCCTTTGTATAACATGCTGTAGTTGTCAATTTACCGCCGCATTCCGCTCAATTTATGTCTATTGACCACTAAGACGTGTAGTGCATTATCGTGTACATTAGACGCTAATGATTAGATCGTTAGACACTTAAGTAATTGTAAAACTGTTTATCCTCATCTCCCATTGGGAAGGGGGGTGGGACACACGGTGTACACCCATGATTCCCTACCAGCCCACTGCAGTGTGCTGTTTCATAGATGTTTCCAGTCTGTGGATTATATGAACTTGCAGTCATCCTGAATGTCTTGGGACTGCATTGAAACTGGAGCACCTTGAGTAAACGTGTACAGCTCACAGGCTTATGGCTGCATTTGGACCCACGAGTTGTGAAACTGCCACTGATGGTACACTACACGAAGATGGTTATTCTTACATTGTATATTTATCTAGCCCTTAAGTCCAGTGTTTTGTTTTTAAGTTGTTTAAAGTGTAAACAGGGTTAATCGAATTTCAGAGAAAAGAGTCTTTAACTTTTTTTTTTTTTTTTTTTTTTTTAAGTTAATTTTTATTCTTTAACTGGACAGGGCGATGAGCTCAGTAGCAGAGAGAGTATTGTTTACAGATGGTTTCCTCTCGGTGGGGGGGGGGGGCAAAAAAAGTCGACAAATTAAAAAAGTTGAAAATTTTTTTTTTATTTTAAAAATAA